>PVKS010035657.1:0-19904 GCA_004027875.1 Aplodontia rufa | reverse complement strand
CATTGATCAAGCCAATGAATACATGAGAAAGTGCTCTAAATCATTAGTAATCAGAGAAATGCAAATGAAAACCACATTAAGATATCACCTTACACCAGTCAGATTGGCAAAGATGAAGAAAATAAACAACAATAGATGCTGGAGGGGCTGTGGAGAGATAGGCACACTAACACACTGTTGGTGGAGCTGCAGACTGGTATAGCCCCTCTGGAAAGCAGTATGGAGAATCCTTAAAAAATTAGGGATGACTCCACCATACAACCCTGCTATTCCACTCCTGGGTATCTTTCCAGGGGACTTAGAATCAGCACATTACAGTGACACAGCAATATTGATGTTCATAGCAGCACAATTTACTGTTGCTAGGCTATGGAAACAACCCAGATGTCCCTCACTGGAAGAATGGATCCAAAAACTGTGGTACATTTATACCATGGAATATTACACAGCAATTAGCAACAATGATATTGCAGCCTTCGAAGGTAAATGGATGGCTATGGAAGAGATCATGATGACTAAAATCAGCTTAACCCAGGATCTAAGCGTCGATTGTCTCCACTCATCTGTGGAGATGGGGACTAGACCCTGGACAATGAGAAAGTTGGTCTAGAAACATGAGTTAAATCCAGATAAGATGTAATGCTTTACAATCTAATACTTTTTTTTAGAGTTATAATGGGAAGGGGAAGGGAGGGATAAGGGAGGGTAATTGGGGGGGCACTCCTGGGGATAATTGCAATATCCAGAATATATACACATTTGGTATGATTTTGTTAAAATCTTGTAAGGTTGTTCAAAAATAAAAAATTTAAAATTAAAAAAAAAAAAAGAAATAAACTTATAATCCCCTAGAGTTATATGCTTCATTTCTCTCTTTCCTCAAAAGGTCTTGGGACACACTCTTCACAAGTATTAAGCTAAAAGATCTTCATTATACCACAGGTTAGCCTCCCAAATCATCAGCTTCTTCCCCTGAATTAAGCATTTATACATTTTGTCTTTTCAAGGTACACTCCCTGCCCATTAGACAGACATTATTTGGCATGTTCAGAAAATGTTTTCTCTCCCCGCTTTCCTCGATACACTTGTCATTTTCAATTGCTTCCAGCAGTACCATTGGGCACTTATGCAAATAAAATCCCCATTGGCTTTCCCAAACATGCCCCCAGGTACCAGAATTCAAACAGTGTTAACATTAAGTAAGCACTTCTGCTCCCAGGGTTTTGCTCTGAATGTAAGACAAAGTGAACCATCTTTCACAACAAATTAATTTAAGACCACTACAACAGAATGTCTATAGAATTGATAAATTGTATCTTGCTCATGAAGATCAATAGTTTGGATACAGAGAACTCTGCAGTTTATAAGAAATATAGAGGGTCTTTTTCCCCCAATTTGACCTTTTACATATAACACCAGATGCACAAATAACAAAAAATAATGTAGATAGGGGCTGGAGCGGTGGCTTGGTGGTTACGGTGCTTGCCTGACATGCACAAGTACACCAAGTACACGGGTTCAAACCTCAGCACCCACATGCACAACTAAGTGTCAGAGCAACAAAAGCCATGTGAAAAACTCAATAAAAATTGATTTTCTCTCTCTCTCACTCACTGTCCTCTTAAAAAAAATTTCTAAAACAAAAAAAGAAAATGTAGATAAATTGGTCTTTGTCAAAATTTAAAATCATTATGCTTCAAAGGAAATAATACATAGAAAGCCCATAGGCATGAGAAAATATTTGCAAATCATTGACTTAGAATGTGAATTATTAAAAAAAAAATCTCTTATGACTCAAAAGAAAAAGAAACTAAAAAGGGGAATGGTTTGAATAGACCATTGTGCAAAGAATGTGTATTAGCATCCCATTAGTACATGAAAAAAGTACTCAACACTATTAACTTTCAGGAAAAAGGAAATAAAAACCACCATATCAGTTCACTCTCATGAAGATGGTTATGATAAAACTTAGACAAGTATTGTCAAGGATATATAGAGATTGTGATCTTCATATTTTGCTGGTGTGAGTGTGAAATGATGCTTCCTTAGAAAATCATGTGGAAGCTCTTCAAAAGTTAACAAAACCATCATGTAACCCAGCAATTGCTTCTATGGTATAACCAAGAAAAAGATTGTTCGTCTACAACGCACAAATGTTCACTGCAGCATTACTCATAAGATGAGGAAGCAGAAACAGCCTAACTGTCTACTAATGGGTAAAAGCATGAATAAAACGTAGTTTGTCTGTACTGAAGATTACTATTCAAAGTAAAAAGAAGGGAATACCTGATACTTGCTGTTAGGCTGGCTGGGGGTGGGGCTTCGGACAAGCCACATGGTCGATCATGGCTGACCAGTCATGGCAACAGGCTAGGGGTGTGGCTTCAGATACCTGGCAGGCCACGTGGCCTATCATGGCCAACCAGTCATGGCGACAGGCTGGGAGTGTGGCTTCAGATACCTGGCACAGTCAAGACGTTGGCTTAAGGCAGGGCAAAGGGCAGATTGCCTGCAAAAATAACAGCCTATCATGACGCTGGTAGACAAGCTCCAATGGATTGATGGGCCCACCAGCCAATCTCTGAAAGACCAGCCTCCCCCCCTCATCAGCTCCTCCCATTCAACCATTAAAACTGACTGCTTGGCAGAGGTCCCCCGCCATTTTCCCTGCCTGCCTTTTCCTCCTACACACCACTTCCCTTCCCCTCTCATCATTTCCCCTGCTTGCTGTGGCAGCATAGACGATTTTGGCCCGAGAGTCGCATTTTCCATTAAAGGGTTTTGCTCAGCTGTTCCTAAGTCTGGCTACCTCTTTGAGCACCCGCGCCTGAATTTATACTCACAGTTTCTGATTTTACACTTGCTATAACATGATACCTCCTTGAGCCTTGAAAACATGTGAAGTGAAAGAATCTAAAACCCCACAGTTACACCTCCTGGATTTGAATCCTAGCTCTAACATTCAACAATTGTGTAACCTTATAAACATTATTAACTCCTCCCCGTCTAATTTCTTTAGCTCTTATGAAAATGCATTTTATGCCTCAGTTTGCTCATGTTTCCTCTGTTGGGATTGGTGACCTTCTTTGTATACCACCGTTGGAACCTTTCCTTTTTCTGAAGTCATCAGGAGCGCTATCTCCTCTGAGAAGCCTCTGTCTTCTCCACCTTCCAGGCTAGTTTCCTTATCTTGTGGAGATGTGAAAAGAAATGACATCTGGGAGGGACCTTAGAAGTGTTTGGTACATTGTTTCCTCAAAAAAAAAAAAAATGTTAGCTATAATATTAATGGTTGTTTGTATTTTCTCTCATAAGTAATTGTTGGTTATTATTCATTTCAAAGCTAACAAATCTTTGAGGAAGTGGGTGGTAGGATTGCCACATCAAATGCTGGACCTGATGTACTCTCTGCTTGTTTACGTCTCCCTTTTATTGCTTTTAAGGGCTGATGAGAAAATAAAAATAAGTTGCAGATGGAGGAGATATGATTCTAAACATGATTTTCTCACTCCTACTTACCAGCACCCTCCAAAAATAAGAACAGTGATACTGACAGCTATGTATTGAGCCACTGTTCTATGCCCTGTGCTGAATTGGATGATCTCATATACATTACTCAAGTAAGCAATTACTCCATCGCCCACAAAACAAAATCCTGGCTGAAAGCACATCACTGTCTGGCTCTCCCTGTCCGCAAGCACTCACCCTCCCTCCTAGGAGGCGACCTGCCACTCTCCTCAGAAGCCCCACCCTTTCCTTTGTCTTTGCCTGATGTGCTTTTGCTTTTGTTGTCCTGAGTTGGACATGCTCTTTCTATCCATCTCCAACTGTTCACATACTACTTATCACTCAACAGCGAGATCAAACACCACCACCTCTAAAATGCCTCTACCAGTCTTTTTCCTCTCCTCACACCCCATTGCAGATAACCTTTTTCTGCCTTTCAGCACCACTTCGCAATTCCATTAAAAACCATATTAGGTTCTACTTTGCAGCCCTATGGACACAACTTCTTAAAATCAGGACCTCTTCTCTGAAACTTCACATCTGAAAAAGGTCATCTAGGCACTACGCCTTCTCAAAACCTGCTGAAGTTGATATAAAAGCTGATTATAAAGACATTTTTGGTAGCACATCCCTGAGAGGCAAATTCTGGTTTATATTCTAGGGGCTAACAGAATGTGCTGCAAGAAATGACTCTAGAATAAAAGCACCACCATTTCATTTCAGACAGTACCCAAAATAGTACCTCACTCTTCAGAAATCTCATGGTGACTGTCATCAGAACATGTCAAATAACATGAAATGGAGATAGTACGCCTTCTGTTGAATTTAAACTTGTGACTTCAGTTAAAGAGTGGAATCTCAGAATAAAGAATTTATGAACTCTAAATTCATCAGGAAGAGGTTAGGCAGATGATTTTCATATTCTCAAGTATATCCAGGGAAAGTGGTAAATTGGATGCACTAGGAGAAGATGGAGAGACCACAGAGCATATACCTCAACCCATCTGCACCATGGCTCATATTAAAGAGCCTCAGGCTCTGGTGGTAAAATAACGCAACTATTAATCAAGGCTTGCAGCAGAGCTGCTTGCCAGTAGAATGCTGCATGTGTCTGTGCACATGCGCTTGGGGTGGAGACCGTCAGGGCGGGAGGAGAACGATGGATTTCTATTAAAAAAGGAACTACTTAATTCAAAGCACTGCAACATGGATGTTTAAAATCTAGGTTAATCTAACCATTGTTGCTTTCTATCCAAATTCACAGTGAAAATAGATTTGATTAAATGAGCTCTATATTTCCTTCTATCAAATCTCCTTTTGTTGCATCTTTCAAAAGAGTCAGCTCATTCTTAGGAAGAACATCTATGACAATGAGTAAGAGAAGGAAAAAGCAGATGTATGAGAGGGACACCAGAAAAATCTGGTCGTGGACATCATTGACAATATTACTATTTGTTTTGAGAGAGAGAGAAGAATAGTGAGAGTGAGAGAGAGACACAGAATCAATCTTTTTTAGTTCTTCCTGGGGGCTTAGTTTCTCCAACACTTAGTTGTGTAGGTGGTGGTGGAGTTTGAAGCCACGTACTCTTACATGCCAGGCAAGTGCCATAACCACCAAGCCACTGCTCCAGCCCCACTGTGTTTTTTTTTTTTAAACCCCTTTTCCCCATTTTGCTCAAAGTCCTTGATATCCTCTTTCAAGTATTTATCTCAGGTTATATCAACAAACTTAGAGGTCAGAGTGAAGATATGTTTTAAACTCTTTCACTAATTTAAAATGTAATTGTTATCTTGATTCAAGATACTAATGGTCTTTATTATTAGCATTAATTAATACTAATCAGAATATGTGTACCATTCACAGGCAGTGTAAAGGTAATGGTTGACAGCAGGGACTCCAGAATCAGAATTTGAGGACTTAAAACCCAGACTCTCTACTTAATAGCCGAGTAAACTACCATAGTTTACTTAATGGTTTTCTGTCTCAGTTTCCTCATTTGTCAAGAGGCAATAATGCCTACCTCACTGAATTTTCATGAAGATCAAATACTTAAAAACACTAAAAACAATATTTTGCACATACTAAGCACTAAGTTTATGTTAAATTGGTAAATATGGTAGTGAAATACCATAGACAATAAAGAGCACAAAGAATGTACAATGGAATGGAAAAGGGTTTTCTAAAGTCAGTTGCCCATAAAGGCAAATGACTAGGATTGAGAGGTTCCCAGGACATGGACTCTTGGTGCAAACCTGAAAGACTGTGCACTCTAGAAAGGAATTCAGGTCATTGTAATAGATACTTTTTAAAGCTTTAATTATGTACAGTACACATTTTTTATCATTTGGCTCTTCCAACAACCCTTACATGGTAAGGAAAAGGAGACACAGAACAATAATTTACCCAGGACACACAACTTGAGGGGGTCTGATCAGAGATGGATCCCAGATCCACCTGAAATCAAAGTATGAATTTTTAAAATTGGTGCATAACAGTGGGATTCATTTTGACATGTTCATACATGCACATTGATCAACGTCATTCTGCAGTACCTCCCCTTATCCTTCATGTTGTGCTTCTACTAGCAATTATACTATAGCTCTTCTACAAAGGAGTGGTTTCCTGTCCCAGCCAAATCATTTCCACTTGAGGATAAACCTGTACAGTCAGGTAGCCAAGACAGACCCTTAAAGCTCAAAATCCATCAGTCTGGCCACATTGTCACTAATTTGGCAGACAATTTTGCCAGGGGATTTTAAGGCTGTTTATCAATCCCACAGTTGGGCATATAAAACAAGGAGTCTGTTCTTGCCGTTTCATTAGAACTTGATAGAAGAATCAGTGAATTCTTTTATTGTTTATCACATCCTCCTTATTCTTTACTAATACTTCCCTTTCAAAATCATGGTTCTGTATTAAAATTGAGCTTTTATCTTGTCCTCCACCTTGCTATTATTTAACTAGTAAAACTGGGAATAAAATAAACAGATTCCTTTTAACTTTTCTTTGAAATTTTCTCTTCTACAATTTTCTAAGGAATCTTCCATCCTAGAACAGATTAGCAAGAAGAGAAGTATATTCCTAGCAGAGGGTCTTCCCTTGTCAGCAGCATCCTCAGGACAGACAGATGCAGCTCGCTGTTTTGGGAAGCTGCTGGAGCTGAACTGCTCATTCCTTAATGCTCTAGACCTAGAGGTAAGTGTGTGCATGGTGTGGACACAATGGTTCGTGTAAGTAATAAAAGAGCAAAACAATCCACACACTATTTCGAAAACCTGTTCTTATTTGAAACATCCAAGAACACATATTGTACCGTCTTCATCTTTCCATGCAAAAAAGGAAAAAATATGATCAAGGATAGTTCTAGTTATGGAAATTTTCAAAAATAACTCTGATGTTAATTAAAAACACTTCCTTCTGCCAGAAACCTACTTCTTGAAGTGCAGGTCTTATTTCTCGGGCTGAGCAGCTGAAAAGCACGTCTGCACCCTGCCTCGCTGGTGATGAGTGTACTGGTTGTGTTTTGTAGTAACTGCTCATTCCTCTGTTCTGGGAATAGCTCAGCCCACACCCTCAGTCATGTCTCTACTCCCCTCCCACCCTTCAGTCACAAATCTACAGTACAATTCCACACCAGGCAGCATACTCTGTGGCCAAGCAGATTCCCTCAGGGATTTAAAAATGAGATACACAAAGGGTACTCTGTTGGTAGTTTCATTAGGAAAAAAAAAAAAAAAAAAAAACTTCTGTCCCCAAGTCCCCTCTTTCAAAATGAGGTTATGATTCCCCATAAACTCATGAGAAAATGAGGCTTTTGACGACAAGATGTGTGTGAAAGAGTAAAGAGGTATTCATCTCAAAATCAACAATTTTAAGAAGGCCCTGGGGTTTTGTTGCTGTATTGGGTTGTTTTATTTTGTAAAGTAATTACTTTGGGGAGTGAGTCCAACCAAATTTAATGTAGCATTTCCAGTTCCTAAAGGAATGATTTTAACTTAAGCAGTGACAACATAATGTTTAAGAATGGTCAAAATTGAACACTGGAATGAACTTGTATATATTCTGTGTGTGTGTAGCATAACATAGGACACACAAACCATTCCCACATTACAGATAACTGTTAGGGTAATGCCAGAGTCAAACATCATGGAAGTATTGGTGAAATCTTTAGTTTTGTGTTGTCATGTTTATACTCACATAGTAAGTGGCAGAACTGGTGTAGCACTTTGGGGTAAACTGCTAGTGAGATCAACCTGCGGGGCATGTTGCTACTCAAAAAGTCTTATCCTGACAATGACTCCTAAATCTGTTTCTACTGATCTTTTTCTTTTTGCTCCCGTTTCCTATTCTCTAGGCCTATTTTTAAATTACCACTTCCTTGTATTAAGTCATTTATATCAATTTCAGAGAATTCTTAGTCTTTGCACTTGCTCTGAGTATATTGTTTAAACAAAGTGTTATAAACTAGTTTTTATAACAATCTCCTGCCATCCGATTTGTTTCTGGACAAATTATTGCACATCTTCCTAATATCAGTACCCCTATTTCCAAAGCTCTTTATAAAAGGACTCTGTCCATCTCTGTCTTTTCCCCTTTTGCATTTTCTTCAGATAGACATGTTATTTTGTACCTAGTCCTCAAGCACATATTCATTCAACCTCGTAGGCCTTTGCACTGAGTAAGATTCCCAGCAGCAATGTTATTTCCCTTCTCATGATCAGCTCCTTGTTGTTCATGGCTCACTTTAAATCTGAATGGTTTTCCTTAACCACTCAATCCAGACACTCTGTCATGCTGGCCCAATTTATTTCCATCTGGTCTTATGTTTGTTGTAGTTGCTGAAGTTGTCTCTCCACACGTAGATCAGCTTCATTAAAACAAGGACCTCTTAGTCTTGTCCTTAACTGTTCCCTAAAGTCTAGAACTGTGCTAATTAAATGTCAGCACTCAAACATTTCCTAGGTAAGTTCAATAAATTTTTCTTCAACTGTCTTCTATCTAGGAATTCTTTCTAATTTCGGCTTTTAATAAAAAGTGTGTTTTCAGGCAAGTACATCTGAAAATCTCTCACAATGTATAGAACTCACTGACTGAAGATTCCTACATCACATTATTATCTCCTGAATTAATAAAGGTGTCACCTGGAGTTTTGTACCTTATACCATGAATTTTTTTTTTTTTTACACAAAAGTTATAAAAAATTTATATATTACAATTTCATATATAAAAATGTTTTTTATAATCTGTGGTCCAAGTAGGAAACTGCCTGATTCCCTCTTGATGTCTTTACTCAATATTCTTTACTTAGTACCTACAATAACCAAGGTATTCATAACCTCGAGTTACACTGTTCAAGCCTGCCAAAATTTGAGTGTATAATGAAGTCTATTTCAATTCTAAAGACAATCCCTGAGGAGAAAAATCACACAAAATTACTCTTTAAAGTCCATTAAATTACCCATGAAGTACAGCATGCACACGTTGCCATTTCTTATCAAACATCTTCTTTCTTCCCTGGTGTTATTAGAGCACAGAACTCTTCACATTATCAAATGAAGTGGTTGGCCATATTATAAGAAATTAACACATTTAAATTTTAGACTCAAACTCAGCCCAACAAGACATTCACACAATGAAAGCAGAAACTAAGACTGACCAAGGAGAAACAGATTTATATCTGTAATTTTACTCATTCACAAATGGAGAATGGGTGCTGTGGGCAGAATTATATACCCCCCAAATTCATACTGAAGCCCTGTGTTTGGAATTTCAGAGAAAATTAAGGATAATGGAGTCATAAGAGTAGGGCCTTCATGCAAAAAAAAAAAAAGAAAAGAAAGAAAGAAAGAAAAGAAAAGAAAAGAAAAAAAAATCAGAAGCCTTAATAAGACAGGATACAGGGGCTGGAGCGGTGGCTCAGCGGTTTCGGTGCCTGCCTGGCAAGCATGAGAACCCATGTTCAAACCCCAGCACCACGTACACAACTAAGTGTTGGAGCAACTAAAGCCATGTGAAAAACTAAATAAAGTTGTTTCTCTCTCACTGTCCCTCAAAAAAAAAAAAAAAAAAAAAAAGACAGGATACAACAAACTTAGAAGGTTAAGGGTTGTTATGTTCTCTCTCATATGTGGGAGCTAGAAAGAAAAAAGAAAACAAAGATGGGGTGGATATCCTAAAAATTAAAGGGATATCAGTACAGAAAAGGGACAAATGGCTGGGAGGAATAGGAAGGGGGAAATGTTGGGAAACAATTTTGGCCAAATTACAGTGTTGCATTATGTGCATGTACAAATATGTAACAATGAATTCCATCAATATACGCTATTATAATGCACTAATTAAAAAATGCAGGGGGAAAAAAAAAGACAAGACTCAGGTAGAAGGCGATCATCTGCAAGCTGGCAAAAGACCCCTCACAAAAAGCCAGTCATGCTGGCACCCCAATCCTCAGAGTTCTAGCCTCTAGAAGAATGCAAAAATAAATTTGTGCTTTAAACTATCCTGTCTAAGGTGCAAACATATTTACAAATTTTGTAGTGAGCTAATACAATGGGGAACACATTACTTCTGTCACTATATAATTTGTTGCTCTTCATCCTCAACCTACAAACCCATGCTATGCTTAATTTATGTAAGTTCAATGTGCACATGATGCAACTCCTGTGTAACACACTGATTCGTAATTGGTCATCCCTACCCTAAATGGAGAGGTTGATCATATTTGTTAGCCCAATGTCAAGCAACGCCTAAGATGATAACATGGAAATAAGTCAGAATAAAGAGAAAAAAGACAAGAAAAGTCTGGCACAAGCTTTCCTGGAGACAATACTAAAATGAATGAGTGGAGCAAGTTTGGGCCCAATAAAGGACAGCAGACAGTTGGGCATTAAGTTCTAGAAGTTTAAAAAGGAGATTGACAAAGGAAGTAAACAAAGATATTGATGTCGGTGATGTGGATGTCGGATTCATGTCCTCTCGGAGTCAAAGAATGAAACCGAGCGACACCAAGGCAAGCGTAGTAGACAGATTTTATTTTATAGAAAGTAAAGCATAGGAAAAAGAGCAGACTTCCCCCAGAATGGGGGAAGAGGACAGAGCCAATGAGGCAGTGAGGCTTGCCCTTTTTATATGACGTCTTCTCCTCAATTGGTCACTGCTTCTGTGCCTTGTATCTAAGACACAGGCAGGGAATTCTGGTACAGTCTTTGGTAGATACCTTAAGTACCAATACAAAGAATGTGGTTCCTTACTTAGCAGCAGGGAGTGTGGGCATTTGGGCCTATCTTGTCAGACCCTTATTAGCATTGGGGAATGTCTTTGCCCTCTCAGGAAAGATAACCATCAGTTAATTTTCTCTGTATCAACCCACATTGTTCTGCCTACACTGCTTAACTTTTTCTGCCTCAAAATGTTGGGAGCAAAGTTAACACTCTTGGTTTTTGCCTAATGCCATTCCTATTCATAAAATGTAGTAACTGAAAAAAGCTCAGCGTCTTTTTTTTTCTTTTCTTTTCTTAAGGAGGGGAGAAATTTTATTCACGTTTGTTTTTCCAACACTTCCTTGGTACTGGGGCTTGAACCAGGGTCCTTGTACATGCAAGGTAAGTGCTCCAACCACTTAGTCACCACTCCAGCCCCTCAGTATCTTATAGAAGAAACAGCCCCACTTACAGGAAGCTCTTTATGTTCTTAATCTATTCATCCATTCAGAGCAAACAAGGAGAAAATCCACCTCCAAAAATAAAGGGAAAGATTACCTATTCTTATTCACACCTGTATAAGATTTTAAGAGGTGGTGGAATCATCTCTAATATGAAATGGTCTTTGTGTTCTTTGGGAGCCACTTCATTTATGCTTTAACAAAATGGGAAATTTTTAGAGAACTTGGATGCTGAGGGTTTGAGATAACTTTTAACTGGCTTTAATGGATTCCTTTCTTGAGAGTCTGTCCTTCATTGTTTTCTTAAATTTCCAATTTCCTTCATCTTAATTGTCAAAATAGAAAGGGTGCTCTGCCCAGCAGAGAAATTAGTCTAAATGAGAAGACAGCTGGGAAATGAGTTCAGAAACCACAGAAAATTAGTCTTAAGGCTGTTTGGTTTCAAATAGGAACAATAGGCAGTGATATGCATTCTAAATGACTGAAACATCCAGACATTCAGTCAATACCATTCTTTGACACTTATTGTGTGCATAGCACCTCGGCTGGCTGCTGTCTGAAGAAACAAAAGCAACACAAGACAGCCCTTATCTTCCTGGCTTGGGGCTGCAGATCTCAATACACCAGGACTCTGTGGGTAGTCTGAAGCCAGAAGGACAAGCAAGACCCATTTGTCAGACTCGATGACAGTTGTTAAGAACCGAAATTCTACTGTGGTTATAAACAAATGCAAAATTCTGTTGCCCTGAATTTAAAGAGAACAATTAATTTTGGAAGACATTTTTTTTTTTTTTTTTAAAGGAAAGACTCAATTTTGTCAGTTACCTGGTACAGGGCTGTCAAGAAAAAATATAGTCCATTAAAAACAACTCCTTAGTGTCTTGTCAACCCTGCAGGTGAAGTCAGCAGGAGGTATTCTTAATACCACTGTGACCATGGACAAAGGGAGCTGAGAGCCTGCTGCTGGTGGTGGTCCTACTAAAACGGAATTGGGCTTACTCCAATATTTTGACCATCCAAGAGCAAATATTTCATTGGTGGGCTTTTTAAAGACTTAAAAAAATTAATTCCATGCCGATTTAAAAATAAAGTTTGTGATAAATTTCACCAACAACTAAAAATGTGCTTGAGTTGAAGAAATTCTTTCAGGCTGACATGTGAATCAATATCATACTAATCAGAGCAGAGCTGTGAAGCAGACACACGAAACAAGCCTGACTCACGTTATCAACAACTTCATTTTTATCTCCCATTGCCTCTTCAAATTTATTCTATTGGGCTAGTATTTACATTACCTCCAGATGAAATTTTGGCCAATCCCGGCTACTTTTTCTGGGCACTCTTAGGTAATAAGTCCTAGAGTCACTTTAAATCATAAAACATTTTCAGTCACAAACCAAAAGTCCAAACTTGAATTAAAGCAGAGGCTTCTCCCTCTGCATGAGTGAGGCCTGAAAAAAGGAGGAAAACCTAAGAAGGAAAACGCTAATAGTCCTCTGTTTTTGCACTGTTTTTCTCTTTGCATTCGTGTGCTAAATAGGAAAATATGGAAGGAAGATAGGCGGTCCCAAAAAGATGCTGTTTGAGTGAGACCCTTGTCAACTGCTATGGTCCTCTCTGGGTTTGTCAATTAAAGGTAAGGGGTTTTGTGGGTTATTCTAACAGCGCCCACACCCAAACTCTCCCATGAATAAGTTGACAGAGCTTCAGCACTGTGGACACTGAAGGTGAATTCTCTGCATCATCAGTGAAGGCTACTGCCTCATCTTTGGGCATTTGTTAATCCCTCCAGTAATGAAATAACTGGATTACTCTTCTGAGTAACTTCTCAAACATTAGATAACATTAGGCCTTGTCTTTCTCAGAGAGGGGGGCCCATATCTGTACCCTATAAAACTATCCTATCAATTTATTCACCCTGAAAATATTTTTTGAGCTTCCATTGGGTACTGACCATGCCTAAAAAACACGCATAAATTAAAATATAAAAGAGCAATCAGGCTTAAAGTATCTCTCTCCCAAGGGTCATTTGCATTTTAAAAGACTTTCTTAAACCACATGAATAAACCACACAACCTTATTATACAGATTGATTTTTTCAATACAGCAAATCCCAGATTTTACAGAGACAGCAATATATCTTACAGGGTGAGGCCAAGAGTCTTTGAACCTTCAATGTGCAAGGAGGGCACTTCTTTTGTTAGGAGACAGACGGAGGCAAATGGTGGGAATGTAAGGTTAAGAGAATAATTCTAGGGGCTGGAGCGGTGGCTCAACGGTTATAGCGCTTGCCTGGCATGTGCAAGTACGTGAGTTCAAACCCCAGCACCTTGTACACAAAGTCTCAGCAACAAAAGCTATGTGAAAAACTAAATAAAAATTGATTCTGTCTCTGTCTCTAAGGAAAAAAAAAATAATTCTATAAGATGGGCCCACTGTGTTAACCCCACATGCTTTTTCTTCCGAAAAGCAGTTTGTCTGCAGGGGAGCCTGCCTAGCATAGGTAAGCAGGCTGTGTTACCATCCTCAGCAAGGCACCTATAGTCTGCAGAGGAACTGCCAGCCCAAAATAACATTGACAGGAGAAACACAAATTACCCTAAAGAAACTTTTGTGACCAGCTCCAAAAATTCAGGAAGATAAGGGTAGTTCCTTCTAACCAGAAAGTCTATAAAGATGTATGGTTAAGAATTCAGTTGGAATCAGTCAACAGGGACCAAGGAAGCCTAAAGATGGCAGTGAGGACTTAATCCATCACCTTGCTGTCAGTCAAAAGTCAAGAGGTGGACCTGGGTGAGACACTCTGGAATGGTCTCTGGAATCCCAAATATATGTGGAGTGCAGGAGAGGTACGTTGTCTCTCCTCTCTGAGTACCTGCTCTCTCCCTTGAGTGTCCCCTTTTCCATTTTCCTATCCCTTCAATAAACTCTTTCCTGTTACACTGAGTGACACTTGATCACAAGAATCGGGTTGGAGGGAGGTCTTTGCATTGCCTCAGTTTTCCCAGAAGGCTCCAGCTCTGTAACACTTCCACTTAAATTGTGTGAGTATTTGAGGCAATTTGTAGCTTTCTGATGAATCAGGGAAGGAAAGAGCTAAACCCACCGAAGGTATTCCTGGGGACTTTCTCACACCAATGTTGACAATTTTGTGCTAGTATTAATTTTAAATGGAATCAGAATATCTGTGCTAGAAGAGACCTTAGAAGTTATCTCTTACAGATCTCTTCTGTGTATGTGTATTTGAGATTACATATATGTTATCTTTGGATAACTTATTAGATAAGAAAGAGCTCTGAACATATGTGCAGAAAAATTTACTAACGGATTCTTTGCAGCAGTTGCTTAAATTGCACAACCATTTATCTCGCACCTTCAGCTCAGCAGGTTGAAGGCTAAATTGTCATACAGCAGATGTACTTGTATATGAAGGAAAAGCAGTGTGGTCTAGCTTGAGGAGTTTGATACAGAGGAAAAAATTTATAGGAGACTCAAGGCTCTTCTCCTCATGATTTTCTAGGAATTGCTGTTTACAGTGGCTTGACATTTTAAGAGCCTTCAGGAGGTACACAGTGCGCAATGTGAGCACCTGGAGGCAGCCTCAGCTGGCACAAAAACTCTGTGGTAGGAATATACCTCAGGTGATGGAGTACCAGCCAGGAAGCCTATGTTTCTACAGTGTATTGAGGAAAATGAAGAAAAGTATAAACTGAGAGTAAAGAGTAAGAAAGGGAGGATGAACTAAATGACTTTGACCCCCACCAGAGGAATCTCCTCCATGTATCTGTGAATCAATGTAAGATCTCAATTTTTGTACCAATGAGCCAAATGATATGTTTGGTATTTCTATTGCAGTACCATAGCTTAACTACTTGTTGGCGGGTTGGCAATAACTGCTCCTACTAACTGGTCTTACTGTAAAAAGACCACACTATTCTCTATTTTGTGATCTCCTTTCCTGCTTGCTATATCTGGGTACTAGACCTTTCATAGCTGGCCCTGCTTTGTTGGGAGAACATCACAATGCCCACACCACCTAACAGGCTTCACCCTTTTTGTGTATATAGTCTTTTTTTCTACTGATCTTTCTTCTGGGAGAGTAACAACATAGTTACATTCTCTAAAATAGTTAACAGGAGGAAAGAACTTGACTAATTGCTGCATCTACCACCACAACCCCTGCTCTATCATGAGGTTAACTTTGTCGTCTTTCAACACAACCACCATCCTACTGTCAATTGAACCAATCTAGCTCGAGCTCCACTCAAACCCGCCTTCACTTGGGCAGTGTTATCAGAACTGGGACACACAACAACCTCTATCTGCTTTCAATGTAAACTCATATGCTCACTAAACACACTCCTATCTCGTAGCAACAGCAAAATCCCTTCCTGTTAGATACAAAGGAACTTCACACGGACATCTGTTGGGGACTCCTGGACCAACCTTCAAGAGACCCCTCACTGCCACATCTCAATACCCCTTAATAGCAGGAAGCAGTTACTGAGTGGTTATCATCCCACTCCCCTGGCAGCAGCAAGTGTCTCTAAACTAGAGAGGACATTGAGAGAAAGGAAAAGGTAGGCAGGGATAAGCAGCTCAGGCAAGTGTTTCCCTCTCCTCTTATCATGAGTTCCAGATGATCCTGATCTTGGAACCATAGGAGACAATACCAGGAAGTTAAAGTCACCCAAACAATCATTTCCAAGGCACAGACCAATCAGGAAACATGTGATCACGTAACAAGCTCCAATCGCATAACACAAAGACCCCTAGGCTCAAGCTCCAGTAATTTTAAAAAATCACCCAGCTCCCCTTTTCTGCCCATAAAAGCAGGGTGGTTAGCCTTAGCAGGTGTTGCCAGGAGCTCTCTTTCCCTTTCACTTTTTCACTGAAATTCCTACTCACTCCCTTGCCTACCATTGGTGATGTTCATTCTTCTAATTTGGAACATGAACCCAATCATAACTCCTGTAGGTAACATTATGAAAAGATCTTAAAGACTACATGGCCTAATGATACTTGCATTTTTGAAGAGCAGCTTCTTTTGTACTACATTAATGTATTCTGATCCTAATCATAGATACTACTTTACTCTCTAGAGCAAGTCATAAGTGTAGCAGACAGAATTTCTACTTTTGAAGACTTTAGAGACAGCAAATGAGGCAAGGGACTGGCTAAGCAGTTTGTCTTAATACTTAATTTGCACAATAAGGACACAGGTTTTTGTTTTTGTTTTGTTTGTAGATCTTAATCCTATCTGTATAGTTTGTAGGTATGTAATGAATTAGGTGGGGAGATGGGGCTGAAGTACCAGGCTGTGCATTGTTATCGCTATTTTCACACCTAGTTTCTGTAATTGTGCATTCTTACAATTAAACAATATGTAATAGATGGAAAAGATCTCAGAAAGCATTTGTTTCCAGATGCTTCCCAGAGGTCTACAAAAAAGGACAGTGAGCTTTGAAGAGGTCTTCCATTACCCAAGGATCCACTGCTATGCTACCTGAAAGAGCCTGTTAACATTACAACAAAACTCCAGCTCCTTAGACATGGAAATCCATTCAAATTTCAATCAGTGATCTCTAGTTGAGATGTGATCTTTTAAAATTTTTAAATTTCCTTTATTTCCAACTAAAAACAACATTACTCGTTCTTTAAAAAATGCAAAGTTGCACGTACAGCAAGATAATTATTTCCTCCTCCATCCACTGAGATAAGCAACCTCTTCTATGTTCAAACAATTACCATGCTACATATACGTATACACAACTGGGTGATGTTTTAATAAGTGGTGATAGTATACCCATACGTATATGCAATCATATCTGTGTAAGTAGATACAACTGTATAGGCACAAAATCATAGTACAACTTATTTTCTCAAGTAATGTTTCAAGTATATCTCTCCCAGGAAACACAGGCCTAAACTTTTTTAAAAACCTGCTCTTATAGGACTTTGTAGGTTATTTGACAGTGAAACAGGAAACCACTAAAACAGGGGTCTCTGAGCAGAGAATAGAATGGAAAAATCATTCACCCATTTTATCCTTGATATACATGTTTCTGAATCTAGAAACACTGAAAAAAATGTACAATTATCTTTACAGCCTGATGCTTTTATTATAGAATATATTCTTTGAAAGCTTCAATAAGAGTAATTGACTAAATAAAATTTCTTCAAACCTCTTTTCTATAAATCCACTCACTGAACTTTCATTTTAAACTCAGACTTTGACCTTTTATTAATTTTCTCTGAAAATGTATGTTTACAATTATCAAAGAACCAGATCCTGATATAGTTTCCTGGATCCTATATTTTTAGGTGCTATTCAAACATAAAAATGGTTCTTGACAAATGATTTTTCTCCATACATAACCTCCAAAGCAATTCACCTCTCACTGACTACTTGTAGCTAAAATGCTTTGTAAACATTTGGACCTGAATCTTTGAAAAGTAATGACTCGTTTCTAAAAATCACCTGGCTTGCCTTGGGTCAAAAATTCATTTTGCTAGAGAGAGCACCTTGCACAGAGGTCACTAGAAAATTGTGATTGGAAGGACCTTGATTAGCCTCTTCTAGTCTTTCTTCCCTAAGTCAAACCCTCAAATCAAGACCAGACTGTATTTTTCCCACAAAAATGTAGAAGTTCTATTTAAAAATTTGGCCTACAGCCATGTGAACTGAAGATGCAAAATAAATAGTTGTGCAGGTGAAACATTCACAGAGTCCAAGCCAGTAATGGCAGATTTCCTACATAAGTGCTTGGAGCACATGGTTATCTTAATAAATTCCCATATGCACACTCTAACTACATACACGCTCACAAACACAGGAAATACAGAGAGCCTCTTTTGTAAGCATAATGCTGTTTCTGAATTATGCTAACAATATATTCCTTGTGATCACTGGAAGGCACAGATACTACCTGCACAGGAACCCAACACTCTGTAAGAAACAACATGCCAGAGAAATCAAGATCACAGATCTCTGGAACCAGAGATGTGCATCCAAAACCTCACTCTACCCTCTACCTCTATGTTGACTTGGGCAAGTCATATGTTTATAAAAGCTTTACTCTCCTCATCTGTAGTATGCATACTTAACTCAGAGCTGGTGTAACCATTAAATGAATATTAACACAAGAGTGTAGCATTTGCAAATAGAAGATACTCAGTGAAGATGTGCTACTATTAAGATAGTCAACAGAACTTTAACTTCTCCATTAGTCCTTTAATTAGGTAGAAATATCTTGGACTGTATTAAAAAAAAGCATGTACTATACAAAACTAAAAGCCTACAAAAATTATATTTTCTCACCTTGCAGTAAAGAGCATAGATCAAGAAAGTGGCAAAAGGTTAGTACAGTAAGCCCAGAATAGAATAAAGATCCAAAAATATTCTGCAAGAGATACTTCAGGACTGTATTATGAATCCAAGAGTCAAAATAGCTAAAAGAACAAAGATCACAGGTAAAAAGAAATTTTAAAAAACTGTTAAGTCTTATAGTTGGATACCTCTAAGATCAGAGTCCACAAGCTCTTTAAGAAATAGTAACAAGTGAAGGATCTAAATGTCTGTAGTAGGAGAGAAAATTGGGGAAAAGCTGTTGGTGAATGGAAAAAATACGAAAGTGCTATAAGAAATCAAGCAGCTGCTTAGAAGTGGATGGGAAATGCAAAACTTTACTTCTGCCAGAAGGACTGTGCTATAGAACCTGGCTAGGAGCATGCCTAGGCAGGCAGTCCTCTAGTTTATACCCTTGACCTAACGCAGCACTGCCCTTCACTCTGTTTGGAAGAGTTTGGAGTTATAACCCAGGCAATCGTCGAATTTTAAAATGGGGTAGGCGCAAGGAACATCTAAAATTTAAATGGCTGCAATTGAATCTAATTGAAGCTATATTCTGAAAGTGGACCACTAGACTATTTCTCACAATGAAAAAATGAATTGCGGAGAAAATAAAAGACACATTCTTCTTCTATACCTTCAGCTTTATGAAGGGATCTGCACTCATCAGGGTTAAATATATACAGGAGGCTACATGGATATAGAACATTTGATTCAACTAAATCTGATACTTAAAAGACTAGAATTCCTCAGCTCAGGACACTAAAGGGAGAAATAAATTACTTGGGTCCAGGGCCTTGACTCTAAAGTCTAATCACTATTTTAGAGTGAAGGATAAACTCACAGATTATTGATTTATTAAGTATTCCACTACCAAAGATTTTTGTTGTTGTTTAAGTACACCAATTTTCCACAATCTAAACCAACAAAATAAAACCTTGACAGAGATAATGAGAAAATAGAGACTGGAGGAAAAAGAAAAGCCTAGTGATTATGGACCTTTTATTTTCTTCGGAGTTCAGCTTTTATGTCCTTTTAATTTCTGGTTCATTTCTTGGTCCCCTCAATTTTCTGTACTTTCTTTCAACCAACCGAGCCTTCCATTCATTGCCCTGAAAGCCTTGGGTCAGCCAGCCAGTCAACAAAATTTATGGGCATATGCTAGGGTCTGGCTTGGGGCACTAGGGCAGGTACAACTTTAACTCAGCTGCAACAGAAGTAAAAATCCTCAGAGATGCGCCACTCTGCATGGAGATGAGCTTGGCCATGAGAATTCTAGATGGAAAACATGAATTTTTCTCTCCCCTTTCAACTTTTTTTTTTCAAATTTATTAGAAGTATATAGCAATACATGATACAGTTGAGGGGGAAACATTATCAAAACA
>PVKS010035656.1:0-19937 GCA_004027875.1 Aplodontia rufa | reverse complement strand
TTTCTTCTGTTTGCCAGGTGGTGCCCTCTCTGGAGTTGTTTCAGACTCTGACCCAGGCAGCCTGGGGTAATTGAATATTCCTAGTTTGGAGGGAGCTCTGATCCAACGTCCTTGTGAAATGATTCCTTAGATGAAGATTCCTTCTGACAGTAGCTCACACACTGTTTTGTTCAGAGAAAACTCCTCGGGCTTCCTAGATCCTTTATGTTACACTGGAAATGTGATTTGTCTTTACCCATAGGGGCCAGCATTCAACTCCTAAAATCCTTGGAGTGTGTATGTATACACACAGGTGCATATACGTATTTAGACCTATGCTTCACGTTTTTTGTATGCTAATGTTGGCTGCTAGCCCCTAGGTCACTTTGGGATCGAGAACTGGTGATCAGAAACATGAAGACAGGATGACTGTGCTCCTCCAGCTTCTTTCGAGTTAGTTAAGTTGATCCCCAATGGAGAATGATGTAATCAGTCATGGGCTGAAGGTTAAGCTGATCACTGATGGACAGTGATCAATCAGTCATGTGTATGTGGCTCAGCCTCCATTAAAACCCAAATGCGCAGGGTTCGGGGAACATCACCTGAAGCGAGACAGGTTATGGAGGGTGCATGGGTAGACAGGGTGTCAGCGCCCTTCCGTCCCCTGCCCTCTGTCTCTTCATAGCATGTCTATGGGTACCCTTTGGAGTATCCTTTGTGATAAGCCATTAGATGTACTCTCTGCGTTCTGTGAGTTACTCCAGCAGATCAAGGGAACCTGGGAGGGAGGTGCGGGAACGCCAGTCCGTAGAAGCACACATCGAGCAAGCTTGGATGTGCAAATGGTGTCCGAGGCGGGCGAGGGGACAGTCTTGTGGATGGGTCCTCAGCCTGTGGGGCGTGGAGCCATAGGTGGGTGGATGATGGCAGAGAGGAGGACACTCAGCTGTGCTGTGGCATCCTGTTCACTGCGGGTGGGGGATCCCCACATGTCGTGTCTAGCCCTTGCTGTAGGAGGACCGTAGGCAGTGGGCGGAGAGTTTTCCTCCCACATTCTCGGGGCTTGAATGTGATTTCATAGAGGTGTCATTTTTCTCGAATTTTAACCACGCATCTCTTATTACGACTATCCAAATAACCCTTGCTGGCATGAGACAGGACAGCTTGTCCACTCTGTATCCTGCCAGGACAGTGGCCATCGTTCAGAATGAATTAATGGACCACAAAGTCCATGAGGAGTGAGACTGCACCTGCTTCCTTCCTTGAAGCTCTCTCCAGGACAGTTGGGTGCTCAATGAACACGTGCTCAGGTGGACAGAGGGTACAGTCATCAGAGAAGGACAGGACACTTGGGCAAGTATTCCAACAGAGGGGAAGGGAGTCAGGGTGGCTTCCTGGAGCAGGTGACGACTGAGCTCACCAGCTGCTGGTCCAGGGTTGGTGCAAGTGGAGCAGAGCTCAGAGGCCCTGAGGCTGTGGGGAATCCTAAGTGTGTTGGCCTGGTTAGGGAGCAGGAGAGGAGAAAGGGACTGGTGTCCACTGCCCTGCTCCAGAGAAGCCCACAGGAAATGCCAAATCATCTCCCATGAGAAGATCTGACAGTGAGGATGAGTCAGAAGCAGAAGAGGCAGCGGTGATTTCCTCTTAGCATCAGGAGTAGATTACGCACTTGTGGCTCCACATGCTGCTGGGTGTTTGATCAAAACTGAGTGAAACCGAGCTGAGGGAGGGGCCAAGGCTGAGATACCCAGGGGCCCTGCAACTGAGGAAAAGTGATGGTCTGAGTGGAGGAAATGAGAATGGTCAGTGTAAAGGACAAGAATTAAGCCTGTGGAGTCAAGACAAAACGCAGAAACAGAGGCAGAAACCTGGTGGCCAGGGAGCACTAAGATGCAAGCCCATCTCAGCTGGAGAGCCAGGGTGGACAATTGCTTTTCTCCTGTCCCCTCCAGGAACACTTGGCCCCAAAGTCCTCAATCAGTATGGCCCTCGACGGATCCTGAGTCCCAGCTCAGGCCTCCTGCACACACTGACCTGGGCAGCTTGGGCCTCCTGCACACACTGACCTGGGCAGCTTGGGCCTCCTGCACATACTGACCTGGGCAGCTCAGGCCTCCTGCACACACTGATCTGGGCAGCTCAGGCCTCCTGCACACACTGACCTGGGCAGCTTGGGCCTCTCAGAGCCTCCTTCACACACTGACCTGGGCAGCTTGGGCTTCCCAGGGCCTCCTTCACACATGGACCTGGGAAGCTCAGGCTTCTCGGGGCCTCCACCTGTCCTGCCCTCACCCTCCTTTTACAGTGGGGTCCATCCATGCTGGCTCAGGTCTCCATGGTGCCATGTTAAAGTGGATGTGGCCTCCTCTAGTGTGCCCTCTCCTCCCTTTCTTCTTCTTGCTCAAATTTTTGTAAGAGAGAAGAGAGTGAGAGAGAGGGAGAGAGAATCAATTTTATTTAGTTTTTCATGTGGCCTTCGTTGTGTACGTGGTGCTGGGGTTTGAACTTGAGTCCTTGCGCATGCCAAGCAGGTGCCGTTACCACCAAGCCCTTTCTTCTCCCTTCTAGACGGTGGCTGGCCTGATACTCATCAGCCTCCCCTACTGGCCCCATCCTGGGCACCCCTTTCCTTTCCCTTCACACAGTCCCGCTGAGAGGCCCTGTGTCAAACTTACTCTAGCAGCTTTTGAAGGTTTTAACGAAGGTTTCCTTTCCCAAGGGCTCAAGTGTGAATTCGTGGAATGAGGACCCGGGCATGGTAGATGGTGTAGTTTGTGAGTTTCACTCAATTCCTCTCTTCCATGCTGGGCACGAGGACTCTCAACTTGCTCTGTCTTTGGAATGAGATCTTCCCTGGGCTGTGGTCCTGACTACAACGGAGACATGCAGTTTGTCTAAGGACAATTAAAACATGGTACCTCCACCCACATAATGAGCGACTTTAAAGAAAGAGAAGAATCTGAAGATATTTTACTTTGAATGGGCCAAACTCATCCAGTAGGATTTTCTCCAGCTTTTCTCTTGCCTGTCCTTATTGTTCACTCATTCAGATTGGTGCCGCTTCAATTTCTACAAGAACCCCTCTCTGACCAAGCTCTTCCCGTTCTCTGCCATCGCTCACCTGTTACTCCTGCTTCATCGCTTTCCCATCAGTGCCTCCCTTTTAAATCCCATGCCCCACCCTTCTCTGGCTGCCTCCTGCCGCTGCTCCAGTTGGTCCCAGGGTGCTTGCTCTCTTCCTCTCTCTGGCTGGCCCTAAACCAGCAAACCCCATCCCTCATGCTCCATGCAACGTCTGCGTGGAGTTACGGCCAGCTGTCAAGACAGGCCAAATGTCTGGGATCTGGATTGATTGATGCCAATCCTCAAGACTGGCATGCCACGAATCCTTCTGAACTCACGCCACCGGCAGAGATGACGGAGGATGCTGTCATGCTAACTGGAGATCCAGAAATTTCTCCCTATGGGGACTTAACTATAATCACTTAACCACTGTGACTTTCCAGGTTAAAGGCTGAATGAAAGGGACTAGTCACACCCTGGGCTGAAACCTTGGCAGAACTGAAATGTCCTACTTCCTTGTGGACTGGGGACTGAGACCATGTGCAGAGGTCTGGAATGAAAGCAGTCGTGGCACCCAGACATGAGTAGTACTTAACATAACAGGCAATTGAAATGGTCTTTGCGTTTTATCAGATTCGTCCAACTGCTCGGTTTGGTTGTGTTTGTGATCTTAGGGTAGTTCTGGAAATTGGAGTGAGAGCAGAGGCACCATCCTCAGCGCCATGCCACAGCAGCAGAAACAAGCCCGCCATGATCTGGTGCCCACACTTCGGGGGAGGATGCTCCTGAACGCTCTTGCATTGCAAGACTACCCCGTTTCAGAATCCAGTGGCTTTCCACTCTCAGAACGAAGTTGGAGGGGTCTGCCCTGCCTCCCAGGCCCCTCTGCCCGGCTCTACTCGTTCCTGCTGGCTGCTCCCTGGGCCATCCTCTCCCTCATCGCCGGGGCCTGTTCATTTCCTCCACCGCAGCTGCTTTCTGGAAGTCCCCGCCTGCTCTGCTCTTCTTGCTCATTCTGAGAAAGACCTGCCGTACATGGAGTCCCCTGCTCTGTATTCTTTTAGCCCTCTCCACCTTCCCCTTCATCATGTTACACAGTTAAACCTAGGCTGTCCTGCTTACCACCCTGTGCCTGGTGTTCAATTTTGTGGCTCAGTTCTAAGCCCCTGGAGGCGGGCACAAGACAGTTTTAACACTCCCAGGGCCTTACAGGGAGCTTGGCACGCAGCTGGGATTCAGAGACACTTCCTGGCTGACTTTCAGCTGGTGAAATCGGGTTCTCAAGCTGCACCCTGGATTAGATGTCCCCTGCTCTGTGGGTGTGGCATTTGATGCCCACCATTCCTTCTCTCCTTAGCTTCACATTCTAGGTCTTCACCCCCTGCCCAAACTCTCCAGGTGGTTGGACGCTCCTCAGCCCCGTCTCCATCTCTGAGTGTGCTGTGTGTACTTGGCTGCACCAGGGTGGGGGGCATGGAACCCCCTCCTCAATTCCGCTCTTGCTATTTGTCTCTGATCTGTGTCCTGGAGTGAGCTGAGCTTCACACCGTCTCTAGCTTCTCTGCACGGAGGGTAGGGCGCTCTCTAGGAAGTTCTCATACTGCACCTGAGCCTGTGAGGCTCTGAATGGTGAAATTCCCATTGGGGAGATGTTAAAACCAAGTAGCCTGTGTCCAGGATGAGGAACTGCTGCCCACCAGTGCAGGTGGCCCTGAGTTAGGAGACAGACCTGAAAGTTAAGAGATGAGAAATATTGTGACAGCTGGAAATGACTGCTCCTGCCTTTGAGCACCTGTGTGCTCATGTGCTTCACGGTGATGTCTCATTTACCACTCTCAACAGTGCCCTAAAGTAGGGATTGCTGTTAGCATCTTATCATTTCTCCATTTAGGAAGAATGTGGGTCTTGGCCAAGATGGCATTTAGAGCAAGGGCTGGAGCTGCGTGCACACGCCTGCCTGTAACGTGTGAATTCCTAGGGCTGGAGCTGCGTGCACACGGCTGCCTGTCACATGTGAATTTCTAGGGCTGGAGCTGCGTGCACACTCCTACATATAACACATGAATTCCTAGGGCTGGAGCTGTGTACACATGGCTGCCTGTAACACGTGAATTCCTAGGGCTGGAACTGTGTGCACACCCCTGCCTGTAACGTGTGAATACCTAGGGCTGGGGCTGCGTGCACACGCCTGCCTGTAACACGTGAATTCCTAGGGCTGGAACTGTGTGCACACACCTGCCTGTAATGTGTGAATACCTAGGGCTGGAGCTGCCTGCACACACCTGCCTGTGACATGTGAATTCCTAGGATTGGGGCTCCATGCACACACCTGCCTGTAACGTGTGAATTCCTATCTCCCGCCCATGAAAGGAGAGGAAAGGGAACAACATGGCTCAGACCCAACAGCAAGGGATTTGGGTGATGCTTCTGCTCCATACTTATAGGAGGTTGCTCACCTGCCCGTCCAGGATGAGGTGCCGTCAGAGAGCACAGGAAAGCCACCAGCCTGGGAGCAGGACTCCTGGAGACCAGGGAGGTGGTGGAGCAGGGGGAGCTCCCACTTGATGTGTGGTGCCACGGCCCACTCAGGAGGCTTAGGACCCATCTGGTAAGGCCCACTTGGCTCTTCCTTTCCCAAGAGCTTGTTCTGGAAATGCTTGCACGTGTGCCAATGAGGCATGGTGGAGGACAGTTGCCGGTCACTTGATAGAACATGGCGTAAATCTACAGTAGCCATACAGGAATAGTATACATCAATGAAAAAGAGTGAACTGCTGAGCTCAGAAACATGGATGAAGCCCAAAATATCATGTTGGGTTAAAAATGAAGCCCAAAATATCATGTTGGGTTAAAAAAGGTAAGTTGAGAATAACACGAATAGCATACTAGAAACACAAAATGCAAAATGAAGCAACTTATCAGGGGGAGGCAGGAGGACTGTGGCAAATTTTTGAAGAGAAAACAAAAAGGAAGTAAAACTTGCAATCTATGGCGTGTCTCCCATTCCCAGGGGGTGGGCAGTTGGAGTTTGTGACGGGGAAATAGCAGCAGGATGCTCCAAATATTGTTTGTATTTCATTTCCCAAGTTCTGTGCCGTGTGTTTCTCGTGCTTATTTTACTGTTATTCTTAACCAATATCCATTACATGGGACTTCTGAGCATGTGATTTTTCGCATTGAAGTAAAAGTTACAAAGCTACACAGATGTTACATATTTCAGGACGCTGTAGCATCGACAGTGCCCCTGGGGTTTGGTGATGGTCTGGCTGCATCAGTGGAGCAGTAACTAAGGCAGAGACCTCGTCCATGTGGGAGTGGTGAGGAATCCAGCCCTGTGATATGTATAACAAGGAGTCCCTTCCCCACACTGAAAGACCCGGAGCAGAGCCAGCCACTCAGGCGGAGCTTACAGTTCACCTGTCAAGCTGACCCGAAGTCACGGCCTGGACTTGGCTCTCCTCTTTCTGCTGTTTCGATGCACGTCCGCAGACTCGGGCCGGCTTGACTTCTATATTAAATGTGTCCCTAGGCTGATGAACCTGCGCTAACTTCATCCACTTGCTCAGAATCATTTTCATGACTCCCACTGCGCCTGGCATGTTTCTCAGGGAGGACGGACACCAAGAGAAATAAGGTTGGTCTCCACCTTCCAGGAGGTTGCCGTGTGGTGAGGCAGTCTGCTGACAATAGAAAGTTAACAGCATGGGCTGGCAAATGCTGTGGGGGAGCCTGGTCCATCTGGGGCACCGTGAAGGACTTCCTGGAGGAGAGGACTTCTCCTCCGGGCCCTGAAAGGGCGGCAGGAGGAGAGATGTGCTCTGGGAGGGTGCTGAGGGTGATGCAGGAAAAGGAAGTGGAGCAGCACACAGAGGCAGGTGTCCAGGGAACATCAGGGTGAGTTACAATTTTGCTGGAGAACTGCTGCTTTTTCCAAATTATTGCAACAAAAGAGAAATCTCCAGGAGGGTTTCCAGTCTGCATTTTGCATCTAGGGATGCAAGAGTCACACCTAGTAGCTGGTGGCTAGAAATCCAGGTGCAGATTCCCCTCTTCTGCTGCCATGAGAAAGCCCCAGGGAAAGTCCCTTGTTGCTTGCTAATCTCACTTCCTCATCTGCAAAAACCATGCGACTCCAGTGGTCTCCTGGTCTCCCAGAGCAGGATCCTGCGGTGGGAGGTGGCTTAAGTTCCGGTGGGATGGCATGCACAGGAGAACTTTGGTCCTATACAGTGTGGGGATGAGCATTTTAATAGTGTGTTAAGAAGATAGGGACAGGGGTTGGAGCAGTGGTTCAGCGGTTTCTGCGCTTGCCTGGCAAGCACGAGGACCCAGGTTCAAACCCCAGCACCACGTACACAGCTGAGTGTTGGAGCAACTAAGGCCATGTGAAAAACTGAATAAATTTGTTTCTCTCTTTCTCTGTCTCTCTCACTGTCCCTCTCTCTTTATAAAAAAGAAGAAGAAGGAGAAGGAGAAGGAGAAGGAGAATGAGAAGGAGAAGGAGAAGGAGAAGGAAAAGGAGAAGGAGAAGGAGAAGGAGAAGGAGAAGATAGGGACAGCCTTGCTGGGATGTGCCTATGCCAATTCCTAGTGACAATGACTGAAGCTGAGGACATGCAGCCGCCTGAAGGGGACCTAAATCCATCTTGCCACTTAAACCCCAGCAATAACAAAGGCAATTACCCGCTCACCTGAGCCTCTCTCCTCTCAACATCACAGTGCTGCGGAAGCTGTTGTGGAGACTGCACTGCAGGCCGGCCCACTCATTTCCCTGGTGGACTCAATGGACTTAAATCTTTTAACTCCAGCTGAGTTCTCAGCCCAACATCGCCTTTCAGTCAAGCAATATCAAGAGCCTTTTTCCTGAGTGTCGGTGATTCTGTTTCCTGTTTAAACTTAAACCTGGGCGCCTATGAGACTTAAAATTAGGATTTTGGTGACACAATGTGCCCTATATCACTCAGTGTGGACTTACTGGAAAATATACCGCTTGTTGACTCTGTGCCATTAGCTGTGGACGTGACCATTATTTCATTATTATTATTATTATTATTATTATTATTATTTAAAGCGAGAGAGAGACTCAGAGAGAGAATTTTATTTGGTTTTCCATGCAGTCCTCACTGCACCACGCTTCATTGTGCACGTGGTGCTGTGTTTCAAACCCGCACCTTTGAGCCAGGCAAGTGCAGCAACTGCTGAGCCACTGCTCCAGCCCCAGCGACCATTATTTTTAAAGTCTATGTCAAATTCGCATGAAGTGTGATTGCTACCCACGTCAAAAGAAGCAACATGGGGATCAGCTTTGGGGTAACTAGCCCAAGTCATATGATCTTGGCGTAGCATCTCTAAGGGGGCCAGAGAGTGAAAGCTGGGTTCAGTACTTAAAACTTGGTTTTCCTCCACTGCGTGCAGGACCCACATGCCTCTGGGGGCTTCCACAGGTCTCAGAAGCTCATTGGTGCCATGCCCTGGATATCAGTACACGTCACTCTTGCTCTTTAAGCTGTTTCCAGCTGGGAACCTTACGCGGTGCTGCTAGGTAAGTATCACCCCCAGTGGCAAAGGGCTGACCCTGCCGCATGCTGCACCTCCTCCTGGCCTTGACATGCACCTGGGCAGGGAGCATCAAGCTGCAGGTCCACTTGACTCCTTGAGTGGGCTCTGGAGAGGCTGATGGGGGAGGAAGGGAAGAAAGAGGGCGGCTTCTGAGGCTGCTCCAGCCCGGCCTACTGGGTGTCACTGCCAAGTCTGCAGCTGCAGAAGCAGGTGCCGTAGAGGAGGGCTCTGTTCTCCAGGTTCAGGGAGCCGCGCTGGGAGGTTCTGGGTTCAGAGTTAGACCCACGTTCTTCAGAACACTGAGGCGAAGCTCTTTGCACAGAGATTCAGCCCTGGAGAAAGTCTGCGTTTTAACGCAGATGAACATTCCACCCCTGCACAAGCTCGTGATACATTCCGTGTGTTCTTGTTCCTCCTGTTCATTTCTGTTCTGTTCCATTTTTTTCGATAGTTGAAGATTTCTGGTAATAACTATGTGAATAGATCTCATTACCCATTGGATCAGGGCTCAAAGTTTGGAAGAGACGGCTCTAACATAACTCAGAAATCTCTGCGTCCCCACAAGTCGGGGTAAACCTGTCAGCCCTTGAGGACACGGAGTCTGCAGATACCACTGGGATCCCATGTCCAAGCTGCCTTGCACCTGCACAGCTCAGTGGTCAGCTTGCACATGGGGACACTGAAGTCTGCATGGGTCCTGTCCCCCAGTAGACTTGAGAAGAGAGCTTGGCCCTTATTCTCAACTGTACCCACACCTAACCCAGTATGGAGCATTCCAGATTTACAAAGCCAATAGCTTTGGTGAATGACTGAGGGAGGCCTCCACTCCAAGCTGCATACTGAGCATGTGTGGCGGGGTTACACATGACCATTTCATGTTGAGTTCACGTGGAACATACGACATCACATTTACACGGCACGCGCAGGTTATATCATATGTTCCGTGTCATAGCGAATTATACACAGAGCATATTGTGCCTTGCACTGCGTGTATCTGACCGTGTGCAGGCGCATCTTGTATCGTAGTAAGCAGCACTTTCTCCATGAACCACGCGCAAGAGCTGCCCTGCCTCAACTGCTTTCCAGCCCCTGTGCTCTCCCAACCGCACTCCCAGGCTCCTGGATGCCTTCCCTGCTTCCTTTTTAGGAATGATTGACGATATTGTATGCATTTCACTCACCATTTGTTTAATGGCCTCCTTCTTGCAGAATAGAGGCATTTAAAAGTCAGAACTTTTGTATCTTTTACTCTAGTCACTAAAGCATGGCGTATAAAGGTGCTTACTTGACATTTGCTGGGTGAATGAAATAAGGCCAAAATCCACGTTTGTTCAGAATAGCAGCTGTTGACTTTCAGGCCTTCAGTACACACTAAGCCTCCGAGATCCAAGCCAAGAATCTCTGAACTGGTAGAGGTGGCATGCAATTCAAGGGTGTTCCTGCTGGAAGATTCCACACCTGGGCCAGTGGAGAGACTCCTGTGGGCCCCCAGCCAGCTCTGCTTCTGAGCAGTGGAGTTCATAGGGTCAGTGGCGGGGTGAATCACCTCTGTTGAATTCATGAGCCACATTCTTTGGGGAAATCAGGGCCAAAAATGGATTAAGACACATGCTATTAATATGAATCCACTATAGTTAACAGTCTCTGAATTTTTGTCTGATATTTATTTAAAGATGCAATTTAAAGAAAGTTATGATTGTACTGATGAAAGTGTTACACTGAAATAACTTAATTAAGAGCATTTGCCCGGACTTCGTGCTGCTACGTGTGACTGGATCAGGAGAGGTGCTACGTACTTCATGAACTTTTCCTTCTTCTTCCCTTGCTCCCTCCCTCGGTTTCCGTAAACACACCATTCACTTTGAAACACGTATGAAGCATGGCTAGGAGCTCATGTGCAGAGCTGGGTGACAGGGTGAAGATGGAGTTTGCATTTTGGAAGGTACAAGGCTGCATCTCTGGGTGATGCTAAATTGTTTCCATGTAGTTTTCAGGCTGGTTGGGTCTGGGAGCCTGGAGACAGCCTAGAAAACAGAAGAAGGGATGATCGCACAAAGTTTATCGATGTGCGTATCCAATGTGGCCTCTGAGTCTGTAATCACTTATGGAATGAAAGTTAACCTCCACATTCCTTCTGCTTCAAGCAGAAGCATCCAGTGTGGAATAGGGCAGGTGACACTGTTCTTTATCACATGGATCAAACGGTTTGATCAATAGGTTGAAGACTGAAGAAAAGAAATCAATAGACACAGGGAGAATCTAAAGCTCTGCTTATATAATCAATTCATTAGGGATATTGATCTGAAAGATTTAAGTGAAAGGAAAGGGCTTGGAAGAAAAGCAGGAAAATGTCTTTACTCATCATTTAGTGGACAAAGAAATAAGTGAAACTGGGATGTTTCCCTTAAATAAATATGGAAAATGCAAAATCAGGAGTAGAGTTCAGTTTTTGAACATGCATTTTTTAAAAGTGCACAGGTAGGGAATAATATTTTGTGAAAGCATCAATGTTTTAATTGTTTCTTCTTCGCTGCTGGAGGCTCCACAGCAATGTTGGGCAGTGGAAGGGGCTGAGTTTGATCTAGCAGATTGAGAGTCATGGTTCCTACTTGGGAGCAGCAGGAGACTACTTTAACCGCTATTGCCAGAAAAGTGATCCACTGCAGGACCTTGGATTGACATGCGCGCCAGCTGCTCAGCCCAGGCAGCAACCCACTCCGGTTTGCCTGGCTGATCAGCATCGCAGGACTCTACATGGCCTTGCTAAGCATCCCTTGTAAGTAGCACTGTTGTTCCTCCAGCACATATCGCTCCCTTGGGGACTAAAATCTCAAAATCAGCAGCAGCCAAGTCACGGCGTGAGATATGCAATTTGTTTCGTATGATTGAGTGTGTTGATGAAAGTCCCCGCTTGCATCCTAGAACCAAGGATGGGGGAGCGGCATGCTGTTCCTGTAGGAGGGACCCTCCCCAGGCCCCCAGGATTTCAGCTTCCACAGTTCATTGCTGGGTTATTCCCAGGTATTCCTGGGGCATGCGGCTTGCAGAGACATGTGGGCACTAACTCATTGCTTTGCATCTTTGTTGTAAATTCTTTGAAGGGAAGCCATGGCTGGCCAAGATGGTATTAAATCCCCCTACACCAGGAAATGCAGCAATGGCCATTGCTATTTGAGCCCAATGGTGCATTTTATTTACAATATATTTTTAAACCAGAAAATCATAACAGAATTAAGAAAAGGATAGTGAAAAATAATTTTATTAGAAATTTTATTAAGAATATAAACATAGCTTGCCTTTTCATTTCAAATGAATTTTGGCACTCAAACATCATAAAAGACAAAGGGTCACTGTCATAGTCCTTTGTGTTTGTCAGTTTTTCATCTCTGTGACAAAGTAGCCGACAAGAATGACTCAGGAGAGGAAAAGTGTATTTGGGTTCATGGGGCCGGAGGTTTAGCCATGGTCAGCTGACTCCATTGTGCTGGACCTAGGTGAGGTGTTCAGTGGAAGGGCGTGGCAGAGGAAAATGGGTCAGATGGTGGCAGCCAGAAAGCAGAAAGAGAGAGAGCGAGCATGCAAGCAGCCAGGGATAAGATGGAATCCCCAAAGGTCCCTCATGATCTGCTCCCTCCAGCCACACCCACTTAAGTTGTCAGTCAGCAAGGGGCTCCCTGCTCTGGTGAGCTTTCAGCTCTCCAAGTCCAATCACCGCACCTCCGAACGATGCTAGGCTGCCTAACATGAGCTTTTGGGGGCGATGCCTCATATCCAAGTCATAACATCCTTTTAACAAAAAGAGAGGCTCAGGTTCTTGACATAAAGTCCAGTGAGGCTCTTCTCACTGAGGAGCAGCTCCATGATGATGAAGCATGCTCATCGTAGTCCTGTATTTGGAGATCTCCCTTGCACAACCACTTCACAGCCAGCAGTATTGTCTAAAGCTGTGCTACCTCTAATTCTACATGCTAACTTTAAATTATTTAAAACTAAATACAAATTAACATTCAACAGCATCATCAGATGAGTTCAAAGCCCTAGGTGGCTGGTGGCCACCTCTAGACAGTGGAGATCGAGAACATTTCCTAATGGCATGAATACTCTTGGATCTCCTATTGTCTTAAGATTAAATAATCTACCACAGCATGCAAGCACCAGTTTCTTTATCCACTTGTGTGTGTGGTACTGTGGATGGAATCAGGGCCTTGAGTATGCAGCCAAATGCTCTGCCCCTGAGCTACATCACCAGTCCTTTTTACTTTTTCATTTTGAGATAGGATTTGCAAACTTTCGCAGAGTGGTCTTGAACTTGCAATCCCCCTGCCTCAGGCTCTTGAGTATCTGAAAGGATGGGCATGTGCCATCATGCCTGGCTTCTACTTGTTTTTGATGGACATTTAGGTTGTTTGAACACCCATCATGGATATTGTGACTGTACATGCAGCAGCCTGCTTGAAACTTGAGAACACTCTGCTAAGCGAATAAGCCACACACAGAAAGGCAAATACTGCGTGATTCCACTATAGCAGAAGCTATTTTAGGAAAGCCCAAGAATCAAAGAAGGGGATTTGATATCCAGGGGCTGGGTAGGCGGATACAGAGAGTTACTAATCAATGGGCATAGCGTTTCTTATTTAGCAAAAGAGTTAGTGCCAGAGATCCGCTGCATGGTTATGCCTATAGTCTGTAATAATGTATTATGCATTGAAGCATTTGTTTAAAGAGTTATTACCACAATAACCCAAAGCAAATGTTAATAAACCAAAACCCATTGGAGAGCACCATGGGAGATGTTGCTTCCTGACTCTGTGCTTTTTTTTTTTAACTTGCTCAAAAACTGTGAAATGTCTTTTTTGGCCAGTGTTTTCTTCTGTTGTTGTTTGAATGTGCTGTCCATGGGCCTGTTGGATCAGCTCAAGACTTGATGCAAAGACGTTAAGTCCTTCTTTGGTCTATCTTTTCAAGGATGCTGTTACAGTGATCAATCTCAGAAGCTAGGAAGAGCTCTGTCTCCAAAGTAAAGGGTGGAATTCCTTCCTATCAGGCATCATGTAGGGATTGTATCCCTTTTGGGTCACTGTGGGTTTGCTGAGAGCCTATTATAAAAGCTTCGGCTTCTTAGTGCTTGAGACCCTAAGCTGCACTGCAAAACACTGCCATGTCAGTTCTCACCTGGGATTCTCCGTGATGGCCCAGTGGCACTCAGGACCAGGGGACCACTGCTGTCAAGAAGCTCACGCTGCTCTCTGTGGCTGGAGCAAGTCTTTTGTCTCAGACCCGAGAGTCTTATTTCTTCTGCCAGAAACCATGTAGTGGTGATAAACTGGTAGCTTGGGAATGTGGCAAAATTAGAACCTTTGTAATTCTTAGCAGTAGCAAGTGGCAGAAGTGACCAATTCTGAATTACTGTGTTCAATGAATGCTGTAGGGAGCCTCTCAGGGTGTGGTCTTCTGTGATATTGTACTTAGTCTTGAAAAGTGGCACAATTCTTCGTGAAATTTAAGACAGCAGCAGACCTGAAGGGGGATCACTAATTTCTCCATGCCTTGCTCTTCCAGGTCGCTCTGCCGTTGTACTGTTCTCTTACCATCCCAGTCTCTTTGGTTATAGCTGGGAATTATGGATTAGTATTAAATAATTCCTAGGAGGGTGAGAGACCAGCATGTCTTACAATGTAAAGAAAAGTGGAACACAAGCTTGCATATTGAATTACGTATTTACCAAAGGGTCTAATGTACACACATCATAGTTACAAGGCAGAATGAGTTTTATTTTATGTTTTAAAAATTAGTAAAATTATTGTGTTTCTTCTTTGAAAGATCTTCAGAGAACACAAAATTAATGAAACTGTGAAGCTTACAAATAGTAACAATTGGTTGAGAAAGAAGCCCTGTGATATGCTCATGACTTGCTGAAGGTTCAGGCACGTTCGATGAGAGATCGAAGGCAAGTGCACTCTTACCTAGAGAGGCACGCCTGGGAGCAAGGACAGGTGCCATGGAGGACGGAGAAGCCCTTGTCGGTGCTTGTCACTCCCTGTAGCATGAGGCTGCTGGCTCAGCTCTGCCTGTTACCAGCAGGCACTCAGAGCCACCATCTTCAGGTCTGTTTCAGTGGAGGGAGCTTCCGGTGGCTGTATCTATGACCCTCCACCCCACAGTGCCACCGGAGTCCCCTCTGCCTTCACCTTCTGGGTCATCGTGGATGGCTGGGAGGTCAAGCTGCCTGGTGTGTATGAAGGAGGAGGTTTTATTGTTCCCAGGACTACGAAAAGCCTACTGTGTGAGGACAGATTTTTGTGACCAGGCAGATAAGCCAGTCTGGTGTCCCCAGGAGGCCAGGCCTACAGGGACAGCACTCAGTGATGTGCAGAGACCCTGCCTCATGGAGCCCTGGTGGAGGGAAGCACACCGGGCCTTCCCGAAGGGTGGTCAGTCAGTGGGCGGATAGTTTGCTCTGGACACATCCTTGCTGCAGTCCTGCCACCCTGAGTATTGGATATTTCCTTTCTACATGCTGCTGGGGAGCTTCTGGCTTCTTAGCTTTATTCTAGATGGGCTCCCATTAGGTCCAAATCTCACAACACAATTAGGACCTTCAGGTGCTCCAGATGGCTCACTGAAGGCAGGCCTCCTCTTCCTGCTGGCGACACACTCAGCCTTGCTAGACACACATGAGCAAGTGGGCATGGCTGCTCCAGCTGGGGTGTCTGTGGGAGCAGCTCACAAGTGGCCCAGGCTTGGTCTTAGCTGAGTAATTGGCTACATCCCTGGGCTGGCATCTGACCTACGTAGCCTAGACTTTTGCCTGAAGAACTTTGCAAGCCTTCACACTTGGTTTGTTCTGAAGAGTCTCTTGCAGAGTTCTTATCTGTATTGGTTCTGCTCTAGAACCCACTGGGGTCTTAGCTTCATAGACAGAGAGTACTGATGGCTTTGGAACACGAGACAGCGGCTCCTTCTGTGCAGAACCTCCTGCGCTGAGGTTTCTCTTTTGTCCAGGCATCTGATCAGCAGGTGTTCTGTGGCTGGTGAGAGAGCCCTAGGGGAGGGCAAGCTGAAGGCATTCTGAACTGGCACTCTGAACTTCTGTGTTCTCTTCTATGCCCTTGTTCAGAATCTCACATTTTCTTTTCTGATGCCATAGATTTTGTGCAAGAGTCCTGGCTATGCTGTAAGTGCAGCGTAGGGTGCAGTAGCCGTGAAGGACCAGTTACCATGGGTGCTGAGCTGACACCTCTTTGCAGCTGTACCAGATCAAGGATTTTTTCTGCACGGTCACCAAAAGTTCCTGGCGCTCAGTCCATGTCTTGACCAAAATATTTACAAACATGAACTTTGCATTTTCCTTTCCTAAGTGAGACGAAGCATTGAACGCAGTTGTACAGCCTGGAGGACTTGAACGCCTCTGGCTCTCCTAGCTTCCCTGGCAGCGACGTCTGTTCTAAGTCCTTGGCCATAGTGCACATTTCTCTCCAGATGACTGTGTTTAGAACTTGGTACCTGCAACTTGCTGCCAGAGTCCTCTCTTAACACCTGATGAATAGTCATTACGAGCAGCAACAGAGTGAAGTGTCGATTCCTATTTCTCCTTCCCAGTTTCTGCATCTGGGAAAACATTGGTGGCATCCAACATAAACTGGCAATGCATGACCTAACCAGACAGCAAATGAACTGATTGACCTGGATGACTTGCAGAAAGTCCAAGGAAGACAGAAAAGCTAAGTTCAGAAAATGAACAGGAACAGAGGACTGGAGGAAGGAGTTGGAGGTGCAGTCGAAAGCACAGCTCCCACCCTTCAGGGAGGACCTGATGACGAGGGACTTGGGGCGCTGCCAGCTCTGCTGCTACCTCGAGGGCCAGCACATGGCCCTACTGATCACTCACCCTGGCTCCTCTGCCATCTCCTACAAGGAATTGCTTTTAAATAACAGCTTTATTAAGATATAATTTGCATATTATCAACCTCATCATTTGAAGTGTACAGCTCAGTGTCCAATGCATACGTTCAGAGCTGCTCAGTTATCATGACAATTAATTTTAGAACATCTTTATCTCCCAGAGAGAAACCCCCTAGCAATTGCTCATGCCTTCCCCTCCATCCTCAGCCAAGGCTCTCTCCGTGCCTGTGGATTTGCCTGGTTCTACATTTCACATAAACAGAATCATGCAGTATGTACCCGCCTTCTTCACTCTGCACCATGTCTCGAGGTTCATCCATGTTGTGTTTCACGGTGCTTTATTGGGAAGGGATGCACCTTTATGTGGATATGCCATCCTATGTTTTTACACTTATCAGCTGATGGGCATTTGAGTTGTTTCCACTTCTTGATTACTCTAAATAGCTCTGCTACGAACATTAGTGTACTTATTTTTGGGTGGACATAAATGTTTGTTATTTCTGGAGTTGATTTAACTGAGCCTTGCTGCGCTGATTAAACTCATGATTGTGTGCACCTGGTGGCCTTGGCCACAGCCTTTGCCATGCTGCAGACCACATAAGTTCAAGAAGGAAGACTCCAGTGTCCTCCAGACCATCGTGCTCAGCAGTGCAAAAGCCTGACCAGGGTCAAGGTCAGCATGCTCAGTACTGGAAATGCCTGGCCATGATAGAGGTCAGCCTGCCTGGTACTGGAAAGGCCTGACCAGGGTCAAGGTCAGCATGCTCAGTACTGGAACGGCTTGGCCATGGTAGTGGTCAGCCTGCCCAGTAAATTAATCAAAACTCAAAGGAGTAACATCTTTTCTATTTACCTGTCCATTCACCATATCAGTGTGCTTTATTTCTCTGTTTAAACTCATTTTTCCCACCTGGAATCATTTTCTTTTCAGCTTGAGGGCATCAGTTAATCAGTTTATTCATTTATTTTTCTGTAATAACACAGATGTCCTGAGGGTGATATGTCTTGGATTTCATCTGGAAAAGTTTTTCTTTTGCTTTTGTTTTGAAGGATATTTTCACACAATATAAAGTCCTGGGTTTACAAATCTGCCTCTTCTGGTATTTTATTTTTTAAAAAGAGAATCAATTTTATTTATTTTTTCATCTGGCCTTTGTGTCTCTGACACTTAGCTGTGTACCTGGTGCTGGGGTTTTAGCCTGGGTTCTTGTGCATGCCAGGCAGGTGCTCCAACTGCTAAGCCACCCCTCCAGCCATTCCCAGCAAGAGTTCTGTGAATTTCTGTCTTTGGGTTTCTGTATTTAAGGTGTGTTTTTTTCTTTCTGATAATGTTTAAGATGTTTCCTTCAGTCATCACTTTTGATTGGCTTGATGAAAATGTGCATTTATGTGAGTTTCTTTAATTTTTATATCTTTGGATTACTCGAGTGCTCCCTTGCTCTGTGAGTTCACGGTTTCCACAAGCTTGGAAAAAGTACAACTATTTCTTGAAATTTTTTTTCTTCTGTCTTTTTTCCCACTTCTGGGATTCAGAGCATACATGTATTAAACTATTTGATATTAGTCTACAGAATGTTAGCCCACTGTTCTTTTGCTTTTCAGTCTTTTTTCCCTTCCTATGTATTCAAATTTGCCACACCTTTTTAAACATTGTCCAATTTAATATTAATTCCATCAAATAAGGTTTTAAAAAATATATTGCAGTTTCAGAAGTTTTACTTTTTATGTTTCCAATTCTCTTGTCATATTTATATTTTCTCCAAATCATCATGCACATTTATAATACATTTTTAAGAGTCCTAATAACGTCATCATTACTGTCGTTTCTAAATCTTCTCTTTATTAATTGCTTTTTTTCTAATGGTTACATTTCCCAGCTTTTCCTCATGCTTGATAATTTTGGTTTGGATTCTAGACTTTGTGAATGTAATATTGTTAGCATCTGGGTTTTGCTACATTCTTTTTAAAGAGTGTTGAATTCTGTTTTGTTGACAGTTAAATTCTGTTAAGTATTATTTTTATGGTTTTTAAGATTAAGATTAACCTTGATTCTAGGTCAAGTTTATCCCTAAGCTGTATCATTTTGGGCTCTCCATTTAATAAGTCTCAATATTTAATAACTTATTCTCTGATTTATGGAGCTTGACTGCTTCTTGTATGATTTCTGGGAATTGTTCAGCACATAAATTCCCAGGACTTTTTCTGAAATTTCATTCTGTTGTCAGTCTCAAGGAGATACTCAGGAAGATATTGGATGCTCCTTCTTTGTCCATGTCCTCTGTCATTGCCATTCTGCTTCAATTCTACCCACTTCCAGTTATTCCAAATGGTGGGCTCCGACTTGTGACTTCAGTGAGACTTCTTATTGTACCTCTGTAGCAAATATTTCATGGTGTAACATTATATTTTCTTCATCACTTTAATCCAGGAATTGGCAAATTTTTCATGCAAGGGAAAAGATAATAAATATCTATCTCCTCCTTGTTTCTTCTTCTTTGAACCTTTGTCCAAGAAGAGACTTTGAACAAAAGCAGGTGCAAGCCTCCCCTTTCCTGATGCCCCTCAGCTGGTCACCACAGTTCTGGGATGTCTGTTGTCCAGTGTTTGAAAACAGTGTTATGTATTGGTCCAGCTTTCTAATTGCTCACAGAGAGAGCACAACACTGGATTTAATTACTGCATCATGGAGAGTTTGGTAAAGAAAACTGAGATTATGGATATAGATGCACTGCTACTTTAAGATGGAGAAAACATACCATGTAAGTGGCCCATTTCCTCGGTATTCTACCCCAGATTTCACACACACATATAACTGCATATTCCCAACCCAGGACTCCCATTCCCATCAAATCCCCTGAGGGTCGACAAGGGCTCACTGACTCACTTCATCTCCCCCTCTCTCAGGCTCATTGTCGCGTTTGACCAGTGAAGCGGAAATAACGACATGTACACTCTTGTTGCTTGCAGAGATCTCTCTTTAATCAGGAAATTACACTGCTTATATAGCGAAAGTAGTCCAATCACCAGGTTGTTGCTATGAGAAAGAAAACTCTGCCGGCTCCTATTGGTTGTCCGTAGGTGGTCAGATATTGCAAGCATATGAACCAGAAACAGCACAGGATCAGCTGACCAGGCTTGGCCAGCCGCCAACCGCCATCTTAAAGCTGCCTGCATGGCGTGGGCCACATCTCCCCCTTTTTGTTTAAGATGAGACTGTTCCTGTCTTAGGGTGCCAGGATAGAGCTACATTCTTACCCGTCATCGGGTGTTGAAGTACAACTTCTTCAATCCCTGTCTTAGGTTGATATGTGCTCTTCCTGGTCTTACCCGTCTTTGACTACCAGTCTAGCATACTCAGCCATACTTCAGGGGAGTGGCCAGCATCGATGGCTAGCAAAGCTTGGTGTAGAATTGTGATCTGTTTACTCTGGTTA
>PVKS010035655.1:0-19911 GCA_004027875.1 Aplodontia rufa | reverse complement strand
ATACATGTTAAAAATATAAAATTTTCTTTACATACATAAAAATAAAAATATATGTATATATGTGTATTTATTAGAATACTGTGTACCAAGGGAAATCATGGAGAGCTTACAAGATATAGTGGTAATAGAATGGGGAAGAGGATGGATTCTTTGAGGGGGTTTGGTAGGGTCAAGGAGTGCTATTGCTACTTTGTAAATCAATACATATTGAAGTGAATAGGAGTGGAATAGCTGGCTTAAAAAGAAGCATTCTTGTAAAAATATAAAGTGTAATTAAGTCTCTTAGGTCCAAATTTTTCTAAATTCATCAAAATCCTCCTTGCTACTTTGAGAGGATTTCTAATTATGTGTCTTTCTGCTAATTAATTGTGATAGGATAAAGCTCACTTACTTATAATAGTAGAAGTGCTTAGGCTGTGAAATTTTAGCTTAACACTTTGAGCTAACTGATTCAGATGACAGAAATGCTGTTAGATGTTAACCCCATTTTAAAAGGGTTGCTCATAGAGACAGCTTTTCCTGTACAATATCTACATGTTAATCAGGTATTCTCACATATTTTTCTACCCTTTACTCCTTTTAGGTGGCACAAGTGGTCTTGTGTTATATAGCAGTAGTAACTCACTGGCGTTCACACACTGTAAATCACTGAACCATCTGTCCTGCTAAATTTTGAAACTGTTCCCCTTGAGTAAAATATTTGAGTCAGAGTACAGGTGGGAGACTATTTGCTTTTTTTTTTTTTTTTTTTTTTTTTGACATGCTTTAGTAATAGGTGGCCTAGACACTCTTTAAATTTTTTTTCATTGTGTTTTTTATCTCACAACTACATGTTTTAGTTGACAAAAAATTATATATATGTGTATATATATATATTTATGGAGGCTAACATGATGTTTTGAAATATGGATTCATTGTGGAATCTAAACCAAGCTCATTAACTAGGCATTACCTCACATACTTATCATTTATTTATGGTGAGGACACTTAAAATCTACTCTCAGCAATTTAAAAAGATGTAATACATTGGTATTAACTATAGTCACTATTTTGAATGATAGATCTTTTGAAATCACTTTACTTACCTAACTGAAATTTTATACTTTGACCAATGTCTCCCTAATTGATACTGAGATTTAATAATTGAATCTTTAGTCCTTATACTTGTTATTATACTGAGTTAAGAAACATTCTACATTAACTTTAAAGTTTATTGTATTTTTTTTTCTATAAAATAATTGAGAAGTTGGATAAAATGGAGAAAGGGAAATAGTGTTTTCTCCAAATGTGATGTCTGGAGTTTTCTTTCCTGTCCTGAAAGACATTGTGCAACTCATAATTAGATGGGAACTTTTACATTTGTTTCTTGTTGAATTTAACATGTACAAATATTAACAAATTATAACTTGATATCGCCATGTGGTAGTTATCTATAATTTTGATAAATTTAGATTGACTTAGTTTTTAAGTTATATCATATTGTAAATAAAAATAAAGCTAAACTACCATGACAATATAAAATGTGGGAAGAAAAATACACATTAAAAACCAGCTCTTATGGCAAAGTTGAAAAATACACCCAGTAATGGATGTTGGAGGGGTTGTAGGGAGAAAGGAACACTACCACACTGTTGGTGGGACTGCAGACTGATATAGCCACTCTGGAAAGCAGTGTGGAGACTCCTTATAAAATTAGGAACAGAGGGACTGGAGCAGTGGCTCAGTGATTAAGGTGCTTACCTGGTGTGCTCAAGTAGGTGAGTTTGAACCCCAGCACCATGTACACAACAAAGTGTTGGGGCAATGAAAGTCACATGAAGGGCAGAATAAAATCGATTCTCTTTCTCTCTCTAATAAAAAAAAAAAAAAACAGGGATAAAACTATTGTACAACCTAGCTATCCCACTCCTGGGTATTTTCCCAGAAGAGTTAGAATCAGCAAATTACAGGGACACAGCTACATCAATGTTTATAGCAGCTCAATTTATAGCTAAATTATGGAATCAACTCAGAATGGATGAATATATCAAAAAAACCTTGGTATATAAAATGGAGTTCTACTCAGCTATTAGAAAGAACAAAATGGAAAAATCATGCTGAATGAAGTAAGCCAAACACAGAGACTTAAAGTTCAAATGTTTTTTTCTCATGTGGGAGCTAGAGTGAAATCTAGGATAGGGAGAAAGTCAAGTTTACTTAATTGACTCACCAAATTCAAAGTAACCCATAATCTGGGGGATTACAGCAATAAAGCAGGCAGAGGATGGGGGAAAGACAGAGGAAGGAAGGGAGGAGAGAGAAGGGTGTTAACAGCACTGTAGGGTACACTTGACTCCTCTGAGAAGCCTAATTGTACTCAGGCATTTAAAACTAGAAATTTCAAAAATCATTATATATGCTTATAGTTATATCTGCAATAGAGCAGAATCACAGAGGAAACAGATCTGGGAGTGGCTGAAGGAGGGGAGAACCTTGATAAATATTAAGTTCAAGTTGCTTTGTCATTGCATATGCATGTATGAGTGTGTAGCAACCAATCCCTTCAAAATGTAAGACTATGTTGAACTAATAATAAAAACTCCAGCTCTTAAATTCATTAGTATATTCAATATTTTTATGAAAATAAGATGCTTGATTTATAGATTATTGTTTTAAATTTTGTTGTATATGATCGAGCTTCGGTGATATAACTTCTTCAAATCTTTGTAAGCGTCTGTTTCATTACAAGGGACTCCTCTATAATTAATTCATGCTTGCTAAATTCCCTGATTCATGCAATATGTTTTCAACATTAGGAGATAGTTAATGGTATGACTTATTAGTCAATCTAATTTTATTTTAAAATATATCTCTTACCAAAATAAAATAGCTCATCTCAGAGTACAAAAATCCTTATTTCTGTTTCAGTAGAAAAGCTAATTATTGGAAAAACAAATGATGAGTCATGCTACCATATGGAAACTTCAAGTTCAAATAATTCTGAATCCCTAGATTCAAGAGATGAGTTGTGATGACGAGGGGCATGATATCATGTTTAATTTTTTTTCCCATGCTTCTATTCATAGCTGATTTTTACATAAAAATGGTTTTGGATATAATCTGTAAAGTTACTTAGACTGTAACTAGTATTAAGAAATTACTAGCTATTTAACCATAACAAATTATAGCTAATCCGGTTTACATTGTAAAATCCATGTTTATCAGAATTCTGATTAAGCATGATGATTTGAATTGGTTTGTTTATCTCTGCGTTTTCCCAAACAACCTCAAAAAATAAAACAACCTAGAAGAATAAAAAGGTTTAAATCTGTGAGGACAAAGATTATGGGAGAAAAACATTGTTAGACGTGGCTGGCTAAAATATTTTAGAGCTGACTTAGGTGAAATGGCATCAAAGCCATGTGCCAACATTGTAGAACATATAATACAAGCAAACCATCTTGAGAAATCTATTGATACTTCAGAACTCTGAAAGAATTTAGAAATTATAACCACAAGGTGTGTTTGAAAGGTGCGTTACAAAATAGGGCAAAGGACATAAAGATTGGTTGAAAGTCCTGAAAGGAGCTAATGTCTAGATCTCTGTGAGATGAGCCTTAAGTTAAATCCGGAGAGCTTTAGACTCAGATTGCAGGAGATAAGAGACCTATGAGTCATCATTCTAAAAGAAGAACTCTGAGAGGAAAGTCTGTGAGCATTAAATAAAGTTTGTACTTTGAACTGGGACATTCCAGCTTCCTTTGGACATGAATTCTGGAATTAGAGAAGAATTCGGAGACTTAATTTCTCTTGGCCCAAGAGATGAAATCTACAGATATTGACATTTTGGAATTCAACAACCAAGACAAGAACAAAGATAACCAGGTTATTGTCCACTGAGCACTCTGTGGTAAAGCCCCACAAATCAGCAAACCTGAACCCGCAAAGGGCTTTCATTTAGTCATTCAATATCTTATTCTTAAATATGGATAGACAGAGATTGCATATATTTGAGGGAAGTTTCAAAGAGAAAGTCACAATGGAAAATGTAATAAAATGGACAATAGCAAAAATGGAGGCCACTGAGAAAATGCAGGTCACAGAATAAGTCTTATAAGTACTACATTAAATATCCTTACATTAAAGGTCTTTTGGAAAAGATCAGAGTGCTCTATTCAGAGAATGTATTAGAAATAAAAACATTAAGTAGAAGGGAAGATAATGCCAGGTATATCCTCCTAGAAAAAGAAGTAGAAAAATAGAAGACAAAAATCAGAGGAGGTCCAAAATAAAATAGGAGTTCTTAATTAAAAGACTATAAAAGGAAAGGGGAGAAATCATTTTTAGTTTATAATGAGTATTACACACATATACATACATAAAACTTATAAATATTTATTATGAATGTATTTTCATGTATTAGTGCAGGCATGCATTTATTTAAATTCTATATACCTATGTGCAATTTCCCATAACCAAAAAACTTGAAATCCTGACTGAAAGGAATCACTAAGTATGAAGTTCTACGAACAAAGAAGATATAGAGAAGAAATTTAAGAACATTAACAAGATGATATTCCAGTACAGAGAGAAAATTAAAGGGAACTGCTGTGGAATAATAGTCAAAATGACATTAGACTTTTTCAGTAATAACAGTGAAAGCTAAATGGAATGTCAAATGCATTCAAAATTCTAAGGGATGATAGTTTGACTGGATATAATTCTATTTTGAAAATTATCAATCATATAAGGTAGGAAGAGCAACCCTTGAAAAATTTTTTTTCTCAGGACTTTTTCTCAGGAAGCTACTAGAAGATGTACTTCAACAAAACGAGGAAGCAAACAGTAAAGGAATATGTAGTTTTGGGAAAAACAAACCAAACCAACAACAAAAACAAAGGAGTTGAGAACAGAAAGGGGCAACAGAGTTTCATAGATGTTAACAGAGCAGCAGATCAGAGTTTAATCACACCAAGCGAGTGCAAAATGATGGGAGTGTGTAGGAGTGACGCCTCCAAGGAAAATGTGAAGCAGATGGATTTCTCAATGTATTGGACCCACTGCAGTGATTGGATTTTCCTTTAGTGGGCCTGTATAACTCCTGGGAAATTAAAAAGTCATGAAATTTATCACCGGACAGAGCACTGCTTAGTTATGAGTGATACATCCATTACCATAATTATGTCAGCACTGAATATTGAACTTCCTAAAAATTGTGATTACTTGCATTAGAAAGGTTGAGGGAGGAAAAGTGTGTGTGTGTGTGTATGCGCATTTATAGTGGAGAAATGGAAGTGACACAAGACTATTAAATACCATCTTAGGAATTTTATGGCTGTTATCAAAATTAAAAAAATATATAGCAATTTTAGCTTGTATTTAAAGATGGAGGCATATAACGAAAGAAAGCTAACATGATTGTGGTTTATTTTGGGGGGGTGAATTGGAAGTACGAATGAGTATGGTGAGATTTTAAAACATTATCCCCTCTTTTAAGACTTGTAATACCAATTATCTTAAATATCTATATTATATGGGATAATATGATTTAATTAAAAATGTATCTATTGTGTGCAATTAGTAATTGGAAATGACATATCATATTTGTATTGCTTTTATAAAATATATCACCACCCAAACTGAGCTTCACCACTTGCATCTTGTGTAGGTTTGTACCTATTCTGACTTAGTGCAATACCTGCTGAAAGGTGTATGTCTTTTCCGCTTGAATTATTTATTTTTGCCGTACTTAAAATTGAAGTAGTAACAATTCATCGCTCATGTGAATGTCCGAGTCATCCTTCTGCTGCTTCAGGTGTGATGTGTGCTTCTGTTGCTTAGCCTTTTTCCCACTCTTGTACTCTAGAATAATCATCAACTCTCATCAGGAACAGGAATAACTTCTGAAATGATGGGTCAACTTCTGTCTTTTTCTGCTTTAATTTGTTCTATAGTGCTTGCAGGTTAAATTTCAAAAACCACAACAGTGATATAAGTTCTACTTTAAGTGGACAGAAAAGAGTTAAGGCAGACATGAGGCCAAATCTTTTCAGTGGGTAATAATTGTCTTGGGGAAGGTGTGTCTTGTCCCTCTATCCACTACCAAATTAAGGCTATTCACCCAAAAGTAGTTTTTCTTCACTAATATACTTATATTGCTCTTAGTGATATAAATATTTGAAAGACAAATTTCCTTCTTTCAAGTCAAATTAATAAAAATACTATGAATGTTAAGAGTTCTCACAGAAATTGGTACAATTTTAGATCTATATTTGTCCATATATTTTTTGATACAGGTTCAGGATAAATGAACTGTATTTTACCTGTGTGCAGTTAAATGGTGGTTGTTTTTTCACTCTGTGCTTTAACTTAACAAGAATACTGTTCCGTTTTTTTAATGAAAATTTTAATTTACTTTCAAGTTAGAAAGTAATTATGTAGCTGATTACATTCTTTGGAATGGTGAGTACTGTTTATCTGTGTCCATTTCTAGTCCCATTTTTATCTACCTTTTTATTCTGAGCATTTGCAAACTTTTATCCACAAATGCAACTTCAAAATGAATAATTCATCTAGTTCATTGTATCCTGAATTGGCATATCTGAGAGCAAATATAATACTTTGTGTTCATACAGGAAACCTTTTGTTCTTTTGCAAAAGAAGAAAATGTGAGGTGTCAAAGATGTTTGTGCTAAATTATGCATATGTTGGGCCATTGATTTTTTTTTTTTTTTTTTTACAGTCATGCTAGGGGATATATTTAGATGTGGGTATTATAACTAGGTTTTTGCATTTGATGTACTCAAATGATATAATTTTGACTTTCAGTTGATCATAAACAAACAGTGTTCATCTTTTGCTTTAGAAAGGACAAATAGATAACTACTTCAGTTGGCTCCCATTGAGATATACAACTGTGTGGAACTAAATATTTGCACTGTGTGGTCATGGTGACTTTCTGAAAGGTAGTGGCTGTTGCAGGCTGGCTACATGACTGTGATTTATTATTTAACTATGGGCTGTGTTCATTGCAGCAGGGAACCTCTCTTCCTGCGGCTCCTTTGAGATCTATGACTGTCATAATACTTTGCACAGTGGTTTGGACATCATTCTTGGTTGCAGGTTCCCTCTGAACTCTTCCAAAAGGGATCATTTTCATAACCTCAGTGGAACACAGAGAATTCATGCCTAAGCTTATTGACTCTCTGATATCCAGCGTGTTCATAAGAGCATAAAACCATAGGCAGCTGTTCTTTTGGGTCCCAGTTGTCAGGTGGGAAATTATGAAGAGCTTCCTGCTGCTCTGCATAATTAAAATTAATACTGGAAGAAAACCTGCTCAATTAGCATCAGATTCCTTACGGATATGGAATATTAAACTAGTGTCTCTGAGAGACAGGTGTGTATTTGTGGGATACAAATATTTAAGCAGGAATAATTTCTAATCCACCTAGACTGCTCAATGAAATATATCAATTCAATAACTCTTAATAAAGAAGCTAAACATTCAGGTTCCTTGTGCATTTATTAGAGAAGGCACGGAAGACTGAACTGTCAAGACAACAGTAGGAATGTTGACTCTATGGCATCTGATGACCTACTACAAAATTCTTGGGAAGATTGTACCTCAAGCATTGATAATGTTTCATTCTACAGACAAATAGAAAACACCCTGTGGCTGATGCTCTGCTCTTTGTATGGTGCTGAGGAAAACATAATAGTGAATAGTGGAATCGTGAGAGTCTGTGAACCAGGCAAAAGTAAGATTATAAATAAGCTTTACTCTTAGTCCTTTGACTCTCAGGGGTTTATCCTTTTAAATTTGCCATTAATAATCAAGAACATGTCTTCTCATTTTAATTGTCTGCATCATATTTAAAAGGCTGTCAAAGATTACTGGCCAAAATATATAACTTTTGAACCATTAAGGAATCATATTATGATTATCCTTGATGTGAAAGTATAGAGTGCATTCTAATATCATCATTTGAGAATTTGGGTCAGCTCCCCTGGGAACTCTGAATTTGATATTCATTTTCTTAGCTGTATTCTCTTTACTGAAGAGACAGTGCGGTGAAGCATATAGGACAGATGTTGTGTATGAGGAGGAAAACTGAAAACAAACACAACTGTGCATTGGGGTGTGAATGGGAAGAAAGGTAACAGAAATCAAATGCTTATTTATCCTAGACCTCCTGACCAAGTATAGCATCCGTTCTTGAGGCCAGTGACCTTACTGCTAAACCTGCTTGCTTAAATATAATTGAATTAGTAAAACTTTGGCTTTTTGAAGTAAGGGGTTGTATAGTGTGCAAAAAGAGAAGCAAAAGTCCAGGCTAAATTTACCATGTGCTGATTGATTTATGTGTCGGTGACTGGGCAATAGATCTTGAAGCCTTTGTCTGGAAGTCTACTAAAAGGAAAAGAAAACAAGAAAAACAAAACCCCCAGACTGATGCTAATTGTCACAGCCATAGGTTGAAGGCTTGTGTTAGTAAGGAGTTTCAAAGGATTGTAATAACTAGTAATAAATGAACTGTAAGTTAATCAGTTGATGTTTAAGAAATTACTCTTTTAATCTGTGTGTGCTTGTTAAAGAGTATAGGAAGCAGAGAGCACCTGCCTGCCTTTTCCATGCCCTGGACCTCCTATGTTCTTGAAAATGATAAGTAAAATATGTTCCTAGTACATATTGGAGTTCATTTAATTTTTATGAATAGAATCCCCTCTGCCAACACACAAATAGTTAAGGAAATCAAATAATTTGCCAAGCAAATAAAAGCAAATTGGATATTTTATTTAATAAAATATTTTTCTATTTGCTTTTTCTTCCTTTTCTGTCAGAATAACTAAAGCTTTATAAGGCCAGATGAGGTATTGAGACATGATCTAATCTGTTTTTCCCCAACAGGCCATGCTACATCAATAATCAGAGTCAATGACTCAGAATATGAAAGTTGAGAAGCTGGTACATTATCAAAACTAGAAAATAAGACATTGATGAAATCATCTTGGGAAGTTTCTAGAACTTTGTATTTTGCTTAGATTCTAAAGAGCTACAGAATACTTGCACCTTTTTTCCCCCTGAGGTAGAAATTCATGTCGATTTCAGTGAATTATTCTATTCTTCAGATAGATAATTTGGATATGCATATGCGTTAGTAAGTACTTGAGGTTTAAAGTTTCCTTTGAGTTGTTGTAAACCAATTTCTTCTTCCAAGGTGCAGTATAAAGACAAAGATTATGAGGGTAAGAAAGCAGAGGACATGTGCAAACAGGGTCAGAGAAAAGGAAAAAGAGAGATGTCGTTAAACCGGGCCCCAAAAGGGCTGTATTTCAATTGCTCAGAACGTTTTCTTACGAACACACTTTCACATTGCTCTGTGAGTATTTGGAACTACTGGGTGGTGAATTACATCTCAGGAAGCTACTGATAGACACAAATATGTTACAGAGGTAAAATGATCAGAGAAGGAGAAAATGAAGTGATGGTATGGAATAAGGGGACATGGCAGAGCGGAGACAAAGTAGAAAGACAATGGAGAAAACAGCAATGAATAATTACTGTTGGGTAGCCTGAGAAAATGCTCTCACTGTCCAAGGAATAATATTGTGGCTTTTTTTTTTTTTTTTTTTTTTTTTTTAAGAGAGAGGTGCAGTGTGTGTGTGAGAGAAAGACAGAATCAACTTTAGTTTTTCATGTGGCCCTCTTGGCTCAGACACTTAGTTCTTTCCGTGGTGCTGGGGTCTGAACCCTTGAACTCGCGCATTCCAGGCAAGCACGGAAACGGCTGAGCCACTGCTCTAGCCCCTTGTGCCTTCTTTTGATCTACAAATAATAGAACTAACTATCAATTCGAATACATAGTCCTAACTTTTTATCAGCTGTGCCTATTATCTGTACTACCCCAATCCATTACCATGTAGGAAAGGTTCTTCATAACCCATCTTATAAGGTTCTTCTTATAAGGTTCTTGCTGCCTCTAGTCCCTAACAGTACATCATGTCATTCCAAAATGATTAGGGAAACCGTATGTTGCATTTTGCCAGAGAAAGTCCTGGTTTTGACTACCATCTCATGTATTTATACATGCCACTCACTTTTACTCCCCAAAGGGTTTTATTTCAACAGTTTATTATATGGCCCACTAATCATAACAAATCCTGTCAATGCACTGCAAGCTGTCACAATATATCTGTAGTCCTCATGTCTCTGACACCTTCTCATCTCTTCCTATGCAGCATCTAAATTTTTTGGAGTAATTATGTAGTTTTTCCAGGAATGGAAGAATTGTAAATATTTGATGTTCTTCTATTATGCAAGTGAATAAACAACATTTTCTGGCTAAATGCTGCATACAATGATGCATTTTGATCTGTAAAATAATCCCTGGCCAGGACAGTAATATTAATCAGAGTTAGAGGTTCCAGGGTTTTAGGGCCTAATCAAGGTCACATATGTGATCATAAGAGGAAATTCAAACTGTACAATAATAAGTTTGATTGGGTAGCCTTTGGTTACTACTGTGGAAGAGGTCAGGTCACTGAGAGCATGAGATCATCTTGAAGCTCATGACCAAAGCCATCATCCAGAAGGGATGGAAGGCAAGGAAACTCCCTGGGGAGAAGGGAGTTGGACGGGAGACATATGTGTCTGGGTGCTGTCACTCAGTAGTCCTGAGGAGGGGTGTAGGCCAAGAGTGCTGAATGGCTTGGAGTCCTCATAGCCCAGGGTTTATTTTATCTGTGGTTATTAGGTATGAAGGAGGGGAAGGTGAGATGGCATTTTGAGGGTTATGCAAAGGAGGAAGGACCTAAATAACTAAAATTCTGGTTGTTTTAGGGGGTGATTTTTAAGAGCACCTGGATGTATGAAATTTGAGTTTGGTTAATTGAAATGTTGGACCTCTCTGAATTTGATGTATGTTACAAAGAGACCCAAGCAACTTATGTACTATTTCCATGGCCTAAATGTCAATGTTAATCCAAAATTGATACGTTGAAATTTAACCCCCTAAAAGGCAGTATTAAGAGGTAGGGACTTTGAGAAGTAATTCTAACCTCATGGGTAGAATTATTGCTCTTACAAAGTGACTTGAGGAACCAGGTTCACTCTCCTCTGTTCTTCTTCTACCCTCTGTCATTTGAGCATGCAGGAAAAAGGTGCCATACTAAAGGGCGGAGGGAACCCTTACCACACTCACCTTCCTTTTGGACTTCCCAGCTTCTAGAACTGTGAGAAATAAATTTCCTTTGCTTGTAAATTTTGATGTCAGCCTGAATAAGCTAAGACAACTCTATTAACCCTCACAACGGGAGGAGAAATAGCCAATACCTGGACAAACTCCAGGGGCTTTTTACTTTTCAAACCTTTAGAAACAATTCCTACATAAGCCTGCACGGTTCTTGCTCCTGGAGAGTGATGGCCATACATGAGGCCGTTACTGTTTGCTTGTGTCATTCAGCTGTTAAATTTCGTATAAGTTTATCAGTCTTTATATAGAATGATCTGAAAAGATAATTTCTAGTTTAGACATTTTCGGATCTGAACTATTATTTTAGATTATTTTTTCATTTGTTTTTAACTCCCCGCCCCCTTAGTTTTAACCTCTTGATCTATTTGAGTGGGTTTGGCACATGCTGTGAAGTGGACTTTTTTCTTTTCCTTTCCAAATAGCTAATTAATCATTCCATGACCATTTCACCATTTTATTAGAAAAATTATAATATGTTAACTTTTTTAGACTTTCAGTTATATCCCATTTATCTTTGTATTATCTTACTGTTAACATACAATAATATAATTTTCTCTTTTGCTATCCAATATCAGGAAGTCCATGTACATCCTTTTTTAATGTAAAAAATAGAAATTCTTCATGGTTCTTGTCGTTTTGTGGTATCAAAATATTCGCCTTATCCTAATTCCCCCCAAATTTTGTCATTTGTATTCATATTCCTTGTTTGTTTTCATATGCACAGATATTGTTGTCTTGAAAGTCTCTGTATTATCATACTTGAATAAATTTCTGTTCTCTCCTTGTAAATTTTCAAGTTCTATGAAATCATAAACTGAATCCCTTCCTGAATTGTATTTTTTTTATTCACCCTGAGCAGTTTTACATACAGTGAACATTGAATTGTCTTCTATTAGAAGGACACTTTGGGAACTGCAACCTTGCACATGTATCATAAAACATTAAAACGACTGGAGGAATGTTGAATTGAATTCTGAAACAGACTAGAGAAGAATGTGCACTATTTATTTACTTTCTGAAATGAAATTCTTCCAACTTCAGTTTTTTTTATAGCAGCAGGTAGATTGGTACTCTACTGGGAAGGACTAATATAGTCAAAACACAATTTCAGGAGCAAGTTTATAAAGATTGTGGCAGACAAAACTCTCAAATGTTGAAATTAAAGTTGTATTTTAAAGTTGAAGATATTTGATAAATTCTGAAAGCACAGTCACTATTGCTCTAGATGGCAGTGCAGTTTTAGTAAATTTGATTCCTTTTTTTTCCCCCTGGTGCTGGAGATTGAAGCCAGCCACGGTCTTGTGCATGCTAGTCGTGTACTGTACCACTGAGCTGCACCCCAAACTCTAAATTTGATTCATGTACTGGGTGAATTGCAGTGTTTGGATGTCTAACGTAAAGTGTGGTACAGTGGGCATGGTGCACCTGAGAGCCTCCCACACCCTCTCCACCACACACACAAAATAGATTTTAGCGTAAGGAAAATCAGCAATAGCTTAAAAGATGTGTACCTACTTTAGAATCCATTATATTGTTTTGGATGTCCGTAGGTAACTGTCGAGTTTTTTCCCATTTTCATTTTTATTTATACTGTGTTTTCTTCAATAAAATGGAATTATAAAAAATCATTTGTTGGTGGTACGGGAATTAGTTGTAAATGTGAGAAAATGGGATAACTGTTTGAACCAAGTATACTGTGAAAATCAAGTATGACCTTTTTTTTTTTTTTCTTTGCTAAGTGTTTTTCTCATAAATCCTTAGTAACCTCTGTGCCCTCAGCTTTCATGTCTCCCCAAAGTTAGCCCATGGGTCTGGATTGGTAAGTCACAACTCTTGCTCTAATTTTTCTATCCGGAACTTGTGGGAGCATGATTATTTTTCTTTTTCATATATATCCTAAAGTCTTTAGATCTCTTAGTGGGTCTGAACAAATCTTCAACAACAGCTTAGATGTGGCTTAGTGTATGGGGTTTACTTGCTTAGTTTTCTTGGTATTACAGTATGATGAAAGATTTTAGAGATTGCTATTATAAAAAAAAGTCTCCATAGTCCACTGAAGGGTACATTAATAAGTGCAAATGACATTTTAAAGTAGAATCATGGTGTTTTCAATTAAATGCTATTTTTAATTTATAAATAATTTGTTACAAACTCTATATATGCAGTTTATACTTACGTTTGTCATTTTGATATTTAAAATTAGTATATCATTTTGTAGTAATCTATTATATACAGTCTTTTGAATCACCCTTTATATGTGGAAATATTTGTGCAAATAAAATGAAAGACGGGTCACAACTCTGAATTTTATATATGGTACATCTTTTAGATGATGGAAAGTGGATAATACTGCTTGGTAAATATATGTTAAACTTAATATACTTGAAAGCATTCATTTTTTAAGGAATGAAAATTGGTAAGTATTTATGTGACAACGTTATGTCCCCACACTGTCTTAATAGTGGACATTGTGGCAGTCTCTTGATGAGTCCGCCTGTCCTTTTTATAGTATCCGTTTGGTTTGGATGAACTGACTGGTTGCTGATGTGGCATGGTGTCTCTTGACATAAGTGACTAGTTCTTGTAACAACCCAAGAGTAACATATGGCCTGCCATTTTCCAGAGGACTGGATCGGAGGCAGCCCCAACAGTGCAAGGTCAAGTCAGTCTCTTCTTCAGTTCTTGTATGAAGAAGAGAATCTCCTCTTTCCCCCAGGTCTGGCCAGGCTGCCTAAGTCCAACAGGGGAGCCCATGCATCATATTTCACTTGATTCTTCGATGATGATACCAAGGTGGTCAGTCAACTAATACAGAATTATATCTTGCACCTGGACTTCATTACTTTGTAATCTAGTAAATTCCGTATTGATTAGAACAGTTTGAGTTGTATTTTCAGCCCTTTGCTGATGAAAGAAACTCAGTTGACACTGAGTGCAGTGGAAATATGCTGAACTGGATTCCAAATCAGGAGGCTCAACTCTTCTTTTACCTCTTTGAAGTACTTGAAGTTTGACTTGAGACAAACTATTCTATGTAAATAGGGTTTCTGAATTAAAAGTAGTGGGGGGAAGCCCAATATCTTAATTTCAGTTAATGATCATGATCTTTAGCTCCTTCCAGAACTAAATTAGTCCTCTAGGCATTTATGAGGGGGGAAAAAAAACCAAACTACAGATATGGGAGGAGGAGGACAGACCTGTCCATTCTTTGGGATGTATTAAGATGGCACACATCAAAGTTTCTTTGGGAAGATATTAACATGAGCAAAACATGCCACCGAATTTCCTTCTGAAAATTGTAATTTCTCAGTATTTATGTCAAAATTTTGTTTCCCTTCTAAGTGATATACATGTTTGTGTATGTGATTGTGCCTGTAGATACTGTTTTTACATATTGACTAAGGCCTCAAAAAAGAAGAGAGCCAGAATCTAACAATCAAGGATAATGTAAATAGTGTTTTTTCACTGATGTTTCATAATAAAATATTTTTTGTTCATATTTTTAAAAGGACACATTTTAATTACTGTCTTGTTTCTTATTCATAAGATTTTTTATTTTAATAACAGAATAGCAGTTTTTGTTGTGGTTCATTTTTTTCCAGTCACTATGAGTGTTCTTCTTGTTGCTTCATTGTGAAGACAGAAAAGGGCATGGTTGTTCCGTGGTTTTATAGATAGCCAATCCTATTCCTTTGATCTGTTAGGCTGTGAACAGAGACCAGTTCACATGAAATCACTGAGACCAAATTTATTCTTGGTATAAGATACGATCTAATTATATTTTAGATGTTATTTATTTATTTATTTGTGCTGGGGATTGAATCCAGAGGTTCATACACATTAGGTGGGTGCTCTGACACTCAGCTACATGCCTAGTCCACAATTTAGGTTTTTAAAAATAAGTAAAAAGCTGCTGGGGTAGAAATAATAAATATTTTATATCATGATTATTGTATTTCAGGGAAACTAATTTTTTTTCCAGATCCTAACAATATTGAATTTTTAAATGCACATTGTAAAGTATCTAAAGGTTGTAGGAGCCCTGCAGCTTAAGGATAAAGCAGTCATGGCATGTTGTATTCTCTTAGATTAAAATTATTAGTGGTCAATGATGAGAAATATCTCACATAGAACATTATTTGGTTGATATTTTCCTAAATTTAGGATTGGCAAATTTTTTTGCAGTGGGTTATACCACTTGCAATGTATGTTATTGCTAGAAATGGGTGAATTACAGGCCTGAATAAAAAGAGGGACAGAAAGGATCTGTGGTCACCTATGTGTCTAGAGCATATTGATTTTAGTTTATTGTCCCTCTGTGGAAATTCATTCACTTCCTGGACAAAGTTAACCTATCAATCATAAGGGAATTATATTGAGAAGAAAATTCTTTTTTTTTTTTCCAGATATTGATTATGTATTAAGTCTATAAAATAGAATGCAATTTTCATGGAAAAGGGAGGAAAACTTTTGAAATGTTTTTCCATAGTGCTTCCCTGGATGAAATGCTGAGGTTGGTGGCTGAGGGTAGGAGGAGGCTTTATGGATACTTGGATCTGGAAGGGAAGTCAGGTGGTTCTTGCTAACTTCCTAGAAAACACGGAAGTGCTGAGAACCTACTGGCACTGTGAGGCCCACACAGAAATGTTTTGTACTTGTCAGGCAGAGCCTGCAGCTTGCCTCTGAAGTCCATCCTCCTGTATCTGCTGCCAGTTAGGTTTGATTTAAGATTTTCGTCCCCTATGCACATGACACTAGTAGAGCTTTAAATGTGGGGTTTGGAGATTACTATCTTGTGATTTCATTAATGTTTGTTCAATTTGTTACATTGTTTACTCCAAAGAAATGAATATTTATGATTTTATACAGATTTAATAACAGTTTTTGTAACTTGGTTTGACATCAAGGATGGAACTTTCTTTTTGTCAGAAAGATATGTAATTTGTTTGTTAATATCAGTGTATTAGGGAATTAGTGATGCTTTGAAAATCAGAAAATTAAGCTGGGCATGGTGGCACATACCTGTAATACCAGCCACTAAGGAAGCCCAGGCAGGAGGATCACAAGTTCAAAGCCAGCCTTAGCAACTTAATGAGGCTCTGAGCAGCTAAGCAAGACCCTGTTTCACAGAAAAAGAAAAAAAAGCAATGAATAAAAAGAGCTGGTACCAAAAAAAAAAAAAAAAAAAAAAAAAAAAAAAAAAAAAAAAAAAAAAAAAAAAAAAAAAAAAAGAAAAAAAATTAGTAAATTACCTTCCATTTTTTGTATACAAAGTATATGGATATAATTAGTTTGATATAGACACTCTCCCCCTTTTTATGTAACATATTACTAAAAGTTGAATGTTTGAGTTAGAGTGGATAGTAACAAGAATTGAAAATCATAAAAGATCAGTTATATATATTATGGTATTATCCTCAATGATATAGTCTTAACATATTTTGTATATGTGCAACAGTTGAGTATATGATCTCTAGCTGAGGTTGGAGATCGGTCAGTATCATTAGGTTAAATTTCCGTCTTTATCATAATTCTATTAATGTAACCGTACTTACACTTTTATCTTCAGTATAAGCAATATTACTTTTCCAATCTACAATCATTTTATAAGATAAAAAGCAAAATGCAATTAAATATTCAAATGCAGAATTGTACTGACACTGCTATATAGATAAATGTGAAATTGCTCTCTGATAAAACCACTGGTTTTTAGATGTTAGTACTTTCAATTAGCTCTAAATGGCCAAATATCAGTAGGTATTAAAACAAAGTGGGGTATCAGTGAATAATCTATCAAAATATCTACTACTAAGAAATTATCCTAATAAGGTATGTAGTTACAAATAACAGATAATGATAAAAAGATTTAAACAATAAACAGTAGATACAATTATTAAAAGAATATTTTTGGTCATCCACAAAACGAAGAACCAAATTTAAAATCACATTAAGAGCCGTGGTGGAGAGGACATATGTATCAGCAGCCCTGAACATAGACATCATAATTTATACTGCTGCTGTCAATAATGGACCCCTAGAACTGCTATTACTGTCCCTAAGACTGAGCATTACTGCTTTTGCAAGGATGAGTGTGTCACTGTACTGCTTCTCTGGGTCACTGAAACAGGGCAAATCCCTTTGACAACCATCTTGGCTTAGCCAAGATGGTTGGCCAAGTCCCAGGCACAAAGGAGGCAGACAAAACAAGCTTTGGTTTCTATACTTGGTTGGATGTAAGCACTACCTCTCAACATTTAATTTAATTCTTGAAAAATTCTCCAAACGTAGGATGTTTAAATGTCCAACAACAAATAAACAAAAATGGTGACAAATGTTCACTATGAAGTTTAACTAACTGAAATTAAGTCTTTGAGGATTCTTTCTCTCAACAGTGTTTCAAAACCTGATCTTTCCAATCAGCCAAAGTAATTAACTGAATTCCAATAAGGAATACGATAAAGTAAAACTACCTGTTTGATTGATTTCCTTGTCAAGAAATGAGAACAGTTAGTACTTAACTGGTATAAATGTGAGTGAAATGAATGTGGGGACATGGAGTGGTGCATCCTTTATAGTGGAGTATTTTTTACCAAGTGATACTATAAAAGTCCATTTTGATCTGCTCAATTTATTCATTTATCGTTTATCATGTTTCACAAGAAAATTATTATATTGTTTATCAAAGAGCAAATATCATCTAAAAGCAATTATTTAATGCTTACTGTGTACATACCGCTGCTCTATTGCTTCCAAGATAAACACTTAGATGCCTCAGCAGTGCCTCTCTTCGCCTTCCAGTGTGTATCGCCTTTAATCAGCTTGGCAGGATGAAGTGCTGCTTGTGGAAAGTAATTACAGGTTTTCAATGGAAATGACAGTGTATAGCCAGATAGATGGTATTTGTCCCACTGGAGTGTGTATGAGAAGCATACGCAAACTATGGGCTCTTTCCAGAAAGACCCCTTCCAGAAATAATGATAGAGTTGCTTTTGGGATTCATAGAATCAGAGAGCAACCTGATAGGGGGTTCCACATCACCTTGGGTGAACAGCTGTGCTATCTATTCAAAAAGATCAGAGAAGTTAAAAAGAAAGTGTTAAATAATTGGCAAACACTGTTGGATCCATGCTCTGAGATGGATTTGAATTTAAAGAAGTAATTATAAAAGGGGAGTGGTATTGAAATTTTGATTACTTGGGAAAACGGTTCAATGTGCGTTGTTTCCAATCCTTTTCAGAGAACTACATGACAGAACCAAGGATCTGCTGTAGAGTCTAAATTTTGATGTTTAATTGAAATGATAAATTTATGCTGTGATTTAATTGGCAGCACCAGAGAGCTGGCTGCTTGGTGAAAAAGCTGTGCATTATGCAGCTGTGTATATATTTCATATCAGATTTCTTAATGCTTGCAGGTGAGATTGGTTCATTGGCAAGTGATTTTCATTCAGTACACTTTTATTGCCACACATTTTAGGTCACAGTATGTGTCCTTGCACAGAATTACATTTGACTTATTTTTTCCTTTTCCTTAAGTTATTCTATTTTTTATGACTAAATGGAACAAAAGATATTGACTATTTCTTCATTCTATCATTCATAAATACATACATCCAATAATTATTTATTTATCCAGTGCCTAATATATGCAGTTCCTGATTTAGGAGCTATAAACAGTAAACAACACATAATTGCCTCCCTTGTGGAGTTAATGTTCCAGCATCAACTGTGGAAGTATACTGCGTTTGTATGAGCCTTCCTTCATTGTCCAATATATGTCACGATCCTCACATTGCATGATCCTTTTCTATACTTAAGGGTAAGTATGTTGGTTAGCTTTTCATCACTGTGACAAAAATACATGACAAGAACATCTTAGAGAAGAAAATGTTTATTTTGGCTCGCAGATTGAAAGGTTCAGTCCATGGACTTCCTACTCCATTGCTCTGGGCCTAGGTAACAGGGACCATCCTGGGGCAAGAGAACTGCAACTCTCCTGGTGGCCAGGAAGCAGAGAGGGAGTGAAGAAGAAAGAGGAAGAGGGGAAGGGACTGCAGGGAAGGTAAACCCTTCCAGCACATGCCCCCAGTGACTTACTTCCTCTTGGTGTGAACCACCTGCCTACCACTGCAGTCCAGGAGCTTTTGGGGGACTCCTTACATCCGAACCACAATTACCTATCAGTGGCAGGCTCCCATGCACAAGGAAACAGTACTGATTTCCTAAGTGTAGGAAGAAAAATTAGGAAGTGCAGTACCTATTAACCAAGAGGGGAGACAGAATAAGGTCTGGATGATGGTTAACAATCCTAAATGTGGTATTCATTCTAGCCTTCATGCATACAGGAAACATTTCCTGAGCTCTTGCTATTGTTAAGGCATTTTAAGGTGGCAGGAAGATAATAGTTACCAAAACCAGTAATTTTATGAGTAAAGGGAGATATTCTGCTAACAAGCAAGTATAGCTTTTTTATAGTAAAAAGAGCTCTGAAGGTCAGAAATCTGAGGAACATAATTAGTTTATTGCCTGTGCAGCCTGCTTTGAATTTCATGGTCAGTAAAGGTCCTTTCAGCTGATGTGGGGGGAAGTGCAATGAAGGAAGAAGCAGCCTGCCCAGGTAATATAGATAAGTAGAAAAAAGAACAAAAAAATACTCTTAGTTCTGTACCTAGGTATGA
>PVKS010035654.1:0-19922 GCA_004027875.1 Aplodontia rufa | reverse complement strand
TCTTTAAATGTTTTCTTGAATTATTCTTTCTTTTGACATTGATTTCAATATCAAGACCTTTCCTCCCAGATGTTTCCCAGGAAGACTTACTCACAAAAGGTCAACATTGTTTCCCTGCTTTCAAGGATCATTTAGTTTCGGCACTCTTGGTTTGGGATGTGTGCAGGTGCATGAAAAAGAGAGAAGGTTACCCTTTCCTAAGCTCTATTTAATTCTCTAAAATGAGTGAAAGGTCACACTGGGAAGTAGGCTCCTTACGCATTTTAAGTAAAAGCCAGTTGCTTTAGCTTGAAATTCCAGGTGGCCCAGTAAGGATTGGAATGCACAGTTTGGACTGCTTGCCTTTCAGTTACCTCTTCAGAGAGATGCCACTTTGATTTACTGGACTGACACTGGCTTCTCCTGAGCTGCAGGCAGGGCAGGTGCAGGCCTGGCACATCAGTAGCGGTATCACCAGGCACTGTCAGTTTCCTGATGGGGAGCCGCACCTGAGACGGGTTCCACTCTGCCTCCCAAACTAGAGGCATCTCCTCCCAGCATTTCTTCCTGGTTGCATGGAGAGATTAACGTCACCTCCCTGTTTCTAATATTGCCAAACTGATGGTTCATGCTATCAGAGTGTGCATCAAATTCACTTTCATTGTCCCCCCACATTTTAAAAATAAACATTAAAACTGATTTTATTAGACACTGTGGGGTGATGCTGGGATAATAAAAAATGTTATGATAACACTGAAGTCATAGACAGATCCAACATACAAACTTCAGATCTGCATTTTAATTCTAAAAGTTTGGTAATTTCTTCTTGCAGATTGCAACATAAACTCCAGGACTCATTTCATCTCCTTTATTAAGAAAATCAAGGTTAATAGCTTTTCAAGCCCATTCATTCCACACAGGTTCCAAAAAAGCTTAAAAGAATGTCTATTTCCACTGAAGGACCAGACAACACATAAACTAAACTTTCAAGACATGCCATTTTACATACCTTTGTAACATCAGGATTAGACTATGACAGTGCCTACCTCCTGGGGCAATTCTTACAGACCACCCAGGAAACTCAGCCACAGTCTGTTGATTTAAGAAAGGCGAATACTGCAATTGTGTCTGCATTATAACAGCAACCTGTTTATCCAGAGCACAATTAAAATCTGAAAAATGAAATTTAAATTTCATTCTAGCTTCTCTAGAGTGTGGCTCTTTTGATAGCTGATTTTTATTTTTTTACTCCTGTCCTTTGTTCCATTGTGTTCCTCATAAAGCAGGACTTGATCCATCTGTGTCCATTTATACAGAGAATTCAACAGTTTCAACAAGGGGCTTATTTCATTTAATGCAATACTTAAAAATAAATAAAATTCCTATAGTTGAGCAAAGCCATTATCACCTGAATAAGCATATTTAATATATTCATGTGTAAATTTAAGCAAATAAGTGAAATATATAAAGCTTATTAAGATGCGTGGTATGGGTTTTTAGACCCATATGGATGTTCGACGCATAGCTTAGCTAAGGTCAAAGATCAGAGCGTTTGAGTAGAAAGTAAACTTTTACTTACATTTCTTTAATAAACAAATTATAGGTTTTCAACATAGTAATCTTTGTCCTCCTCGCTAACACATTACCTCTATTGTACAATAATTGTTAGGGAAAGACTGTAGACTAGGATACAGGGAGCTGTTCTCTTTTAATTGGTTATTATATCATTCAAAGATTGCCTTGTACCACCACAACCTTTACAAAAGATCCCTGTAGCGTCCTTAAGAAATGGATCCACAAACTCTGTAGTTGGATATCAGATATCAGTATTCATGTAGTGCTGGCCCCCAGAACAAGGCAAGCAGCAGTCAGAATTTACCAGTTATTTAGAGACAATTTTAAGGGAAAATGAGTTTAGAAGTTGAGTTTTCATCTTAGAAGTTGAGTTTTCATCTTATTCAGAGGGTAGAAAAATAATACACTTCTTTTTTCTTAAGTGAAATCAACTTAATTTAAAAAATTCATCATAGTCTCTGAGATATTTTTAATGTAGAATGCATAAAATGTTTTAAAGGTGGAAGTTTTGTTTTGGGGGATTAGATTTGCTGTGATGTGTTAGAAGAACTTGTTTTATGTTGAGTAAGAGGCTAGTGAGAAACTAAGGCTCTTTGACACGTGGGCCAATGAGTTAGGGCCCTTTTTCCTGTTCTCTTAGTTTAAGAGTTGAAGACAAGAGTTACTTTCCATTAACCAGTGTTCCAACTGCCAGTCAACTTGTACACAATTAGAGTAACATTGTTTGAATAAACGGTTGATTAACAATATTCTTTGGGATTTAAGGAAATAATTATGTAAGGAAATTCAAGATTATTAACATATGGAAATATTAATATATAAGGAAAACAAGTTAGACCTCCTTTTTCCTCTCTGGAGCAGTGCAAACCTCCTTTAGCAGTCAGTGCTTCATATCATGCGTTGTTATGGTGATTTCTCAATGTAGTAGATACATAACCTCACCCAAACCAGGACTACTTGAGAACAAGAACCAGGAGGGCCTGAATAAGTTCCTCCAGGCAAATACCTAATCAGCCTTTCTGCAAATAACTTCTAGACTCCTCCAAATACATCCCTTCCTATGGTAAACAATGCCTTTCATTCTTATGCTAAACTTAGAAACAAGAACCCCAAATACCACTCTAATCCAACTAACAAACTTCATATTCCCAAATCTGTTTTTTTCATATCTTTTGCAAGTTATTACAATAAACATTTGACTTTTTGAAGCCAATCAACATTTGTTAAACCAAGTTTCATTTTACCTTTTATAATAAGTACTTTTAGACTTTTATGATTTAGAAACTTTTATTGCCTTAAATTGTCCCAAAAAAATAAAAAATACAATTATAGAAAAAAAGGCAACGGCTAGTTTAGAATGTTAACCAATAATAAAGGCAATGTGCACTCATGTGCATTGCCCGTATTAACTTGAGTGACAGCATCTGTGTGGGGGCCTGTATTTGTGGAAGGGTTGGGCCTGGGAGAGAAACCATTCCCTCAGTTTGTCCTGGAGTATATTTCAAAGCAAATGTGATAAATTCTCTGCTCTATTGTTTATGCGGGGGCATGGTCACAAATTTACTTAATGCACTTTTTATATATAAGCAAGTAGCCTAATATAATAGAAGGAGTCTGAGCTTTGAACTGGAATAGACCTGAATTGAAATCACAGCACGATCACTTACTTTTTTATAACTTTAAGCAAAAAGCTAAAATACTTACTCTGATTTTTCTACTTTGTTAATTGGGAACTGTAATACCTGTCATAGAGGGTTGTTTTAAAGGCTGTGATAGCAGAATGCCTGGCTTACAGCAGGCACTTAAGTAATTATGTTGTATTATCCAATATAAAAATAAAATATAGTACATTATGTTAAACAAAATTTAATTTTACTCAAGTGATTCAGGAGGCATTTCAGCATGTTATAATATTTTGCAAAACATTGTTATAACCATTCATTTTTATTTTAATATAGTTTTAAGTCTCAACTTAAAAAAGATTTTAGAAGAGAATACTAGAAAAGTCTTACTTCATTATTTACTTTTTGGGAAATTTTTGTATTATAAACAAATTAACAGAAAGAATTTGGAATTGGTTTCTTTAAAACTTCAGACTTGTTCTTAGTTTTGTGATAGGTAAAACCTTAAATTAGATATCACTAGAAATTTATTACATTAATTTCTATAATCTTAGACAAAGTAAATCTTTCCAGAGTCTTAGTTTCCTTGTACGTAAAGTGAAGGATTTAAAATAGGTAATCTTTTAGGCCCTTTCTGCCAACAAACTTGATTATTTGTATAGACACGAACAGTTCAAAATAAAATTTCAAAACTATTATTCACGAAGTCTTCAAAACAGAACCATTTCTGCCATTTGCAGGAGTGACAAGAAAATAAACAGAAAATGAAACAGCTGAACAAAGAGTATTCACTAAATTTCTGTACTATTTCTATAAAATCAGGTTGGAAAGGATTGAAGTTACGGAATGAACATGAACAATAGTGAGTAGGCCTGCCTAAAAGAAAGAAAGAAAGAGAAGAAGAAGAAGAAAAAAAAGAAAACACCATTAATCATAAAGGCCCCAACTGAAACTTCTTGATAGAAGACTTATCTCGCACCTTCTTGGTCAAAAGAATTAAAGGTCGTTGGTCCAACCTTTTCCACATGTGCTGCATTCCACCTCGGCTAAAATCCTGCCTTTCGTGTCCAATTCAAAACTCTTCAGGAAATGACCCAGGGTGCAAAAGGAAGATAATCTTCTATTTTGCCCTCATTTCCCAGAGAAAATATTTAGATATTTATATACAAAGAACTATACATATATATAACATTTTGCTTTCAAAAAAAATCAGACTAAAAACAAAACAAAAAATCCATTCAATCATAAGCACATTGCCGTCAGTAGCTATGCTTCAGCCCACAAATCATAGTGAAAGCCAGCTTCTATCTATCCACGTAACCCATAAAATTCCTTTTTAACTCAATATTGTTAGATACATTCTAGTCCAGATTTGAAAGGATTTCCCTATTATTTTCTACCCAAAAGATTAAGTATTAAATAATGACCCAAAAAATAGATACCGCCTTGTTTGTTAAGGAGACCTGTCTTACACTTTCCTAACATTATAGCCAGATTTCACGGTCACAGGAAAACAAAACACACATAATGGAGTGGTTATTAATTCAATAAATCCAGCAGCTCTCGTGCTCTGGGCAAAAGGCAAAGTTAAAAGCAGCTGTTCATTGACGACATATGGGACATGGCCAGGGTGAGTGCTGCTGTAGCACATCATCCACCACTTTTAAGGCTGACTGCACTCAATTTCTTAGACAATCTACACACCATTTTCAGTTCTGTACCTCCATAATTTATCACAACAGTCCCTCAAGCACACAGATCGGAGGGGGAAAATGAAAGCAATTTACAGTATCGAGATGAAAGCAGCTAGGTGGATGGAGAAGACCTACTATGTAAATCATATCCACGACGTCAAGGAATGTTGACATAATATTCTGGAATTAATTTTTTCCAGCATTCCTATGTAGGTCACACAAAGGTAAATCCAGTTTCTCCTCCCTACCTCTTATATCTGGAGTTGTTTATCAATATGTTAAAGAGGAAATTGATTTTACCTCTCTTTTCTACAGGGACAATAAGAACCTTATGTATAAAACTCACCAACAACAATGAAAGGAATCAGTTGAAACATTAGTGTGCAATCTTTATATATGTCTCCCAGTTAAAGGTCATAGGAAGACAGCAATAAAAAAAAAACGCACAGACAAATAAGGGATAGCAATGTATTTGGAATAGTAGTCTGGATTATTGTAAACTAATCTCATTATGTCTTCCTTTAAAATATGTCCATAAAATCTGCCTCAGATTCCTATCAGCAAGCTACCCCAATGAACACCTTACCATAGAACTATTGAAGAAATGAAATTTATATATTATCATATAATGTGCATTTCATGTATGAGTCTATTTTTACACTCTAATGAGAATAGTATGCAGATACCTTCATCAAACTCTAAGCCAAACATTACCTCACTTCCTCCCCCTCATTCCTTTTTTCTCCTTCTATCTTTTTCTTAACCTTGTTGGGTAGTTTGAAGCAGGACAAGGAGGAGCAGCTACAAGATGAAGAAAGATATTGCAAGTGAGCCTGTGTCTCGGGACTGAAGGTAATAAGCAAAGATCAGGACCTGCAAGGACATTCTAGGAAACTTTAAAAAACCTCTGAAGGAATCTTGATTTTCTGAAGGCATGCAAGACAGGGGATCAAGTCCTCTAATTTAGATAGTAAAGGAAAAGTTGACCTCGGAACAAAAAAATATGTCAAAATACTCCTGTAAAATATTGTTGTTCTCGCGGGCTGGAGTGGTGGCTCAGCTGTTTCAGCACTTTGTCTCACATGCCCAGAGTCGCAGGTTCAAACCTCAGCACCACGTACACAACAGAGTCTCGGAGCAACAAATGCCACATGAAAAACTAGATGAAATTGATTCTCTCTCTCTCTCTCTGATCCTCTCTCTCTCTAAATATATAATATTGTTGTTCTCTAAAAGAAAAAATTCCATTTATTTTTTTCTGAATATAAAAGTGAATTATTTATTGTCAACAATTTGGAAAATTAAAAAATGAAGAAGCACTCATTTTTTTTTTTAAAGAGAGAGGGACAATAAGAGAAAAAGAGAGAGAGAGAAACAATTTTTTATTTAGTTTTTCATGTGGCTTTTGTTGCTCCAAGACTTCGTTGTGTATGTGGTGCTGGGGTTTGAACTCTTGTACTTGCACATGCCAAGCAAGTGCCATAACCACCAAGCAAGCCACTGCCCCAGCCCTGAAGAAGCACTCTTGATCCTAACAATTAGGGAAGACCTCAGTCTGGCTCTAGTTTATTTTCTATTGTTTATTGTTTGAAATACACGCTCATGTCTTCCATGCCTGGATTCATCTTTTCATTGTAAATGTGTAAGAAATCACTTACATATTAATGGGGTAAAATCATTGTATATCACACATTCTAAATATTTCTCCTATTTCCTTAATCACTGTACTAAATGGGTACTGAACATTTTTTTATTTCTCACAGAAAGCCTCATGTGATGGTCATAGTAACAATGCTTTTACTAAAAGTATAATATTGAGGCATTTCAGGGTTAAACACCTTGCTTAAAGTTCAACCCTAATAGCAGAGAAGCTTTTTTAAACCAGATATTCCTTTTTCAAAACTAGTGCTTTTTCTACTAGGTATTTTACAATATTCATGTATTTGATCTATCCATCTTGTGAATTGCTTTTTTCCTCCAGTTTTATGCCTATAATGACTTTCCACATCTTATGATAAGATACATTGTCATCTCTATTTTTCTTCTAGTACTTTTATTTTTTCTTTTATATTTTATTTCTTTATTGCCTATAATTTATTTTAGCAGATGACATAAGGCATCCTTATTTTTTTAACTAGGTAGCAAATTAATTTATCTAGGATAATTTATCTAATAATCTGACTTTTCGTTGGTGCTTGGAAATTCCAAATTATCAACATTAGTTATTTGATGAGTTTTGGTTCCACTATTTTAATTGTATGAGAGGATAAAACAGAAAAAATTTCACCAATTCCCTATTTTCTAAATATTTTTGCATATAATTCACCTATTTAATTTCCATATAAACTTCATAAATGTTTGAAAAGCACTCAGTATTTGTAAAGAAATTGGGTTAAATTTACAAATTAATTTAAAAGAAAATATCTGTTCCCATGACCAAACGTTGACCCTAATGACATGACATGTGAGTGATTGTCTTTGTTTTTTAGGATTTAAGCACAAATTTTTAAATCTTTCAAGAAGCTAAATTGTATTTTCTTTTCCATTTTATTTACTTGTTTATTGCTCAAATCAAAGAATGTATAAGTTTAGGCAAAATTAATGTCTTATTTAAATTGTCCATCATTTTCTACAAAAATTGCATTGTTTTTATGCATTAATAATTATATATCTTAATTAGAATTTATCTTTCAAGTAAATCAAGAAGATGACTTATTTTTAGGGTTGTGTTTGGATTTTTCTGTTTTTTTTGAAGAGGGGACAGTGAAAGAGAGAGAAAAAGAGAGAAGGGATTTTTATTTAGTTTTTCATGTGACTTTCATTCCTCAGACAATTTGTTGTGTACGTGGTGCTGGGGTTTGAACTCGCGTACTTGTGCATGCTGGGCAAGCGCCATAACTGCCAAGCCAAGGCTCCAGCCCCTGGATATTTTCTTCTAAGTGGACTTTAAAATCACTTATCACTAGAAACCCAGTATGTTTCAGGCCCATGCTAGAGGTAGAAAGATGGAAAGCATTTGATCTAACATTGAACTCATAATATATGCTAGAGGCTGTTCTAAGACTTTTACTTGTTTAATCCATTAAATGACTTGGTTAACTAAATATATACTACTATTAGTCCCAGTTTACAGATGAGTGATTTCTTCACTTGCTGGTGCCCACTTGGCTGGTAAGTGGTACACTAGGATTCCGCCAGGCCCTGTGACACCAGTGCATGCCTCTGATATGTAGAGGTTCAGAATCTAGTGTAAAAGACTAAATTGCAAAGCTACACATTGAACAATGTGATAAGTGCAAGTTTAAGACAGACTTACCTGGGATAGGCATGAATGACTCAGTAATGTGAGTTGTAAAGGCTGAGTAGAAGATCACCAGGAACATTTCAACAGAGCAGACAATATGTGTGGAAGCTGGAGGTTAAGAGCGATCACGACTCTTGGAATAGCTACTACACAGAGTACCCACGGGAGATCAGCAGGAGGTGGAACCAGAAGCATGGTTCACATGCAAGTGGATTACCTTGAGTGCTTTTATCATGCTGGGATGTGAGGAAAATATGAACTCATATTCATTTTGTGCCCTATTGAAAATCCTCTCTAGGTACCATCATTTAACTAGTATACTGGTTTCTCTAGAAATAATTACATTATATTTATAATGAAGACTCAACTGGAGAAAAACATGAGTTCTTTCTGCTTCAATTCTTCCTGTTCTTCACTTTGATGACTGCATTGTTGTCAAGACAGTTCAAATAATATCACTGCTAACCAAGCACATTCAAGTGTACCGTAGAGTTTATGTCCCAATATCCTGGGAGTGAGAAATCACAATCATATCCATCTCTCCAATTAAGAAACTGAGACTTGGAAATGAGTAGAAATTATACAAAATAGACTGGAATCCATGGCACCCTGTTGTTTAGATCAGCAGTCTGTATGCTACAAAACACAAACTCTTAAGGTGAGCTGGAAAATTAGGAGCAAAGTAAATATAGCTTCCATTAGTGGGCTCTCATGCCTTTTCAGGATTCAGTACCACTGTGAACTCGAATGCTGTGAACACAGTAGGGAAAATCAATACTGTGTGAAAAGTCCTAAGTGCATTTGTTGACTCCTGAATTGAAATTCCATGTCTTTCATTTCCAAAAAATTCCCATTCTACATACCAATCTACCTAGAAGTTGTAGATCCAATCTAAGTAAAATAACACTGAACCTCCAGTGAGGTTTAATCTGCTGATTGGGAGATATAGAACGAAACTTGGGGTTTACATTTTTAGCAATCCCTTCCTAACATGAACCAATTAAATACTTTGCAATTTCTCACTGTTTTTCAGAAATGTCTTTAGCATCTTATATACCTAATCAAGGTAAGTATTTGAAATACTCTATAAGTAAATTATATATAATGTGAAAACTTGAGGAAAAGTATATTTAAATTTATGTGCTGAATGCTGAAAACCTTGTAATTTATTTTTATGTGTCTAAATCTTACTGTATGGAACAACCTACCTTCCAACATAATTTCACTGAAAAAAATGAAGAAAGTTAATGTCTTCTTTATGAGAATTTTAGTTTATTAAAAAGGTCCTTCATCACCATTCTATGAGTTCACTAAGAGAGAAGAGGTGAGGGTGGGGGTGGCAGGAGAGGCAACAAGCTAAATGTCAGGTTATCAACCCCAGCAGCCCAGAGCTAACACTCCTACAGAACTTAATGTAAGCAGATTCTGCTCCAGAGCTTTATATCACTGATTTAACCCTTCAAAATCTGATGAGGTCATTCTTTTCATTTTACGTACTGATAGATACAAGCAGAGAGGTTAAGTGATTTGCTGAAGTTTTTACTGGTGATTCATGGTGGAGCTATGTGCAAACTCATACAACACTCTGCCTTCAGATGCACAACGGAAAATGCGAAGACTATAGAGGCATTTAAAATGCTATTTTGTAAAATCTTAAAAATACTTTGAGGCTAGACAATTGATTAAAGAAGCTAAACCACAAACCAGACCAAAACAAAAATATGTTAGCCACATAAAAATCTAGTATTGTATGGGAAGGATATTGCAACCAATTACCTAATTTCTAGCCAAAATAAATTGTCCATTACCAAATTGGATAAGAAGTCAAGGTTTCTCTACTGCTGCAAGGAATTATGACAAACAAAAGGATTTTATTTAAATTACTACTGGTGAGGTGGCTTTTCTAGTCAGGACGTGGGGTATTTAAAATTAATTTCATGCCATGGTTTAATTACTAATGAATTTGCTCTTTAGAAAGTCTGATGACAAAGATCACACCTATCTAATTTCAATGGGAATATTAGTCATTGAATTAGTTAATTAAGAATATTACAAAAATCACTTTTAATTTTATTATTAGTCTCGGTATGCAAATGCTTTTTTAAAAAACTTCTCATAAGCCCCTTACCCCACTCCAAAATGTTTCGGGATAAGAATGAAACAAATTTTGTAGTAATACATTGTTTAGGTTCCTATTCTACTAAATTTTATATAATTTTATAAAAGTATTTATATTTCCTCTAAGGATCATTCTCATAATTATACCTATGTCATTTACCTAGTTGAATTGTTGTGAGGATCAACTAAGATAATGTTTAAGACAATCTTTCTTAAACTAAATATTCTAAGTCCTAAATATTGCAATTATTATTAAAGATGGAATATGGGGGTTTCTCTCATACCCAAATACATAAAAATTAATTTTGGGGTTTTTTTGTAGATTTTTAGGAATAAATTTCAAGGAACTTCAAATACCTTCTGATTGCATTATTTTAAGGTTAAGTTGGATCTTTTTGATAGAAGTGATATTTTAGTGAAGATTCTAGAACCCTTGGAAAATGTGCTGTTTTTATTAAATGTCTTCATTTTTCTTTGCCAAGTTTTCTACAGGCAAAGAAAAGAAAGCATGTACAGCTATCTACATAAAAACGGGTCATTACTGACCTCTGTGTGAGCTGAATGGCACAGTGCCTGAAATTACTGAGATAACTTCAGAAAATTCATAATATGAATTTTAAGGATTTACTGTAAGTTAATAATATTACAAGTGCTAGTAATTGAAGAGAACTTTTATCTTAGGCACTACATTTTATCTTAATCTTTTTTTTGCTTATTTTATACAGGTTCATAAATATTGGGATATTATCTCTTTCAGACTAAACCATGTCCCCAATTTGCATAAAATTTACTTATACCAGTTATCTCCTCTGCAAAGAAAATTAGAATTAAATTAGAATATTAAAATCCATGACCTTTGATGACATATAAACAATAAACTAGACCTTTCTGTTTAGGGAATAATCATATATTTAGCTGTATATTCAATAAGATAAAAGTATTTCATGAAAACACAGATCTGAAGTGGTACCTCAGCAAACTTAGCAACTCAGGTTTTTCCTGATGCAACATCAACCATATATCTAGAAAGAAATATACATTTAATGGCACAAAATTAACTATACAGCAGGTGTTGATGCATAGTTAATAGGTGCACCTGTACTATTAGTTCATACAATATAAAGTAGAAGGAACTTAAGTTATGTTAGGACTTTGCCATCAAAGACACTAAGACTATGTTGAACCTACAGAAGAAGGAGCCATCCACAAATAGACTTTGGTAAAAATCAGGGTGATAGATACCATTAGTTATGTTTATAAATTATTAATGGAGGTAAGAAAAATCACTGAACTACATATGATTATAACATGCTGACAAAAAATAGCTGTGTGTTATTATATAGGAAGCTGCAAAGGACCCTAAATTTATTACTCATTATTGAAGTTAAAAACAATTCTGAGTATCTCTTATATGACAAACCCTATATGAGGGGATAAAAATTAAGTGTGACATCAAGTAACATATTTAAAGAAGAACCTGTCAGAAAACTGAAGTTAGATTTGTGGATAAAGTGTAATGGGCAGATGAGGTAACAAGGAAGGTGTATTTAAAAAGCACACTTTTGCATAGAAATTTATAAACACATAGCACAGGTGAACAAAGGTGACCTTCGACTACAATTTGGAGTTGTATTCCACACATTGTGAATGGCATGATATGGAATCTACTGATTTCATTTTAGTTCTCCAGACTATAATAAAGCAATTAATGAGTTTCAGCAAGCAATTCATTTGGTTGAACTCCAATTACAAACTCCGTCACTGATAGTACTTCTAACCTCATTTCCTTTCCAATTCATCCGGACTCCTTGGAATCTGCTCTGGGCATGTGTAGTTAGGAGCCACCCATGGACTTGGGGAGTATTTATACACAGAACATGGGTCATCTCCTCTCCTTTCCAAGGGTAGTCCCTCATTTTGTTGTGCCTCTCTCACACCCCAGCACTATTTTATTCTGTAGTTCACAAAGATTACGAGGTTATTTTAGCAATTTTAGCCATCCTAGCTGCTATCAGTTTCAACCTACCCTCTAAACCAAAGGCACAATAAGTGAGAAATTTACCTCATGTTGATTCCCTCTTTCAAGTTTCAGCTTTCTTCCAGTAGTTTCCTGTTATTGTTCACTGACTAAGTCCTTTCGGTTTTGTTTTTATGTTTTATGTTTTGTTTTCTGACTATATAAGTGCTATTTGCAAGGACCTTTGGGCCTATTAGGCACTTGCTTGACCTCACTGGAAGGAGAAATGACATGCACAGAATCTGGTCAAGGCATTGAGGGTTCTAGCAAATCTGCTTTCCCTGAAGAATTTCAGTATTTAGGGTTTGATACATAATACAATACCAATACCATAGTGGGTGTCCAATAAGGACTGGTACGATGAAACATGCACAGTGTTTGGGGCAGGAAAGTCTAGATTTAAATCCCAATTCCACTAGTGACATTTTGTGCAATTTTACATACTTTGTTAATCCTATGCTTCAGTTGCATTTTCTATCAAATGGACCAAATACTACCAAGTATTCTAATATGATTATGTCAATGGATTGAGTGATCAAATGATCTGAATCAAAGCAGCATAAATGTTGCCCTTATTTATACTATCCACCAAACGTTGCTGATAGTGATAATTTAGACTAGCATCAGCATTGATAGGAATGCATATCCAGAAAATATCTTGCTGATAAAATAACAGAATTTGTTTTGTTTAGAATTCTCATGAGTAAATCAATCAGCCTATCGGTCATTAATGGACTAGTCCCAGAACAAGGCAATTCATTTAGATACACTTAAGAGACAGAAAACGAAATTCTAGAGCACTGAAGGAAATCATTCCAGATTCTGGGAAAATATTGGCCTGACTAATCCAGTAACTCATGTAGATCAATAATTCTTTCTTTGCTTGTGCAATAGGAGTAGAACCCAGGAGTCATGTGAGCAATTCATGTCTTGACAACAAACATGTATGGAAGCAATAGCACCTATGGAAATAGCTATGCAAGGTTACCTATCAAACTGACATAATAGGTTTATCTTCTGTGTTTTCCTAAATTATATAATTCAATTGTTTGAGAGAATGACAGCATTACTACTATTGTTGTGTTATATACAGGAATTCTGAGGATGAGGGAGTTTTTTGCCCAAGGTCAAACACTATTAATCAAGAAAGCAATGATTTGAATTCACGAGTGTTTGCCTCGGAATCAGATGTATTCCCTCCTAGGGGACCTTCAATTCTTTACTAGTCACACTAAATGAAAACCATGAGACAAAGTTTAAGCACAAATTGAATATGATCAAGGAAGCCCTGTGTTTTATTTATTTTATTAGCATCTTTCTGATTGATAAGTGCTTTAATGAATGTTTGAAATATAATCCTAATAAGATGATCTATTGGCTAAAATGATTAAGTTGAAATATTTTTAAAATAGGAAGTGTGCAAAATATTTTTAGATTAGTAGTCTTCATTTAGTATAAAGCTGTTATTGATTATGTTCCAGAATTCTATTATTGATTTAATTTCACCAAAGAAGTATTCATTTTTTCTATACCTTCTCCTCTCCAAGTTTAAGAAAAGATTTTGCCTAAATCCATATGAATCAGACTACTGAGTAAGCAGCCCATATTTAAGAAGTGGCTGCTCAACTAACATCTTTATACTTTATGATCTTCAAAAGTTGTAAGTTATCAAATTCTTTATTTTATGGTCCTGGGAAAAGTATGCACTAACATCCATTACTAAACATATTTGTAAATAACATATTTCAAATTTATAACTTTTTAATTTCATAAATACAAAATTAGAAAGAAAAAATTCTGTTACTCCAAATTTTTCAAGAAATTAAGAATAAAGCAAAAAGGAAAAAACAATTTTTAATAATCTCCAAAATAATTCATACGGCATGTCAGTTTGCTGGATTTCTTTTTTCTGCAATTGATTTACCAAGATCCCTGTTTTGTTAAAGGAAGTGTTGGAAACTGGAATATGAAATTCCTCAAATCCCACTAAGCTTTTCCTTGGCTATTGATTACAGTCCCTAAAATGAGGTTGGATTCAATTTGACAATCCATGTAGCAGCACTTCTTCAGGAAAGAAGGCTTATAATATCTTTTCTCTTATTTTTATGCATAATTTTTAAAAGTCAGTCTTTAACATGTTCAACATTTGTAAACAAATCATTGGAATATTGTTATGTATATGAACTTCAAAATATCATGACGGATTTTTATTAACCCTGTCTTGAATACTAAAAATTTTGAAAATTTTTAGGCTAGGGCTTGGCTTCAACATGCAATGCATTGAGAATGTTACATCAGAAAGAGGAACTCATTTACTGAAACCCGCTTCCTGAGGACCAAAAAGGCTCCAGACACCCTACTCAGGGGCGTCACCTTGAGGTTGTGAGGCCTCTTGGGACTGCCTGATGGGATAGGTTAACTATACCTTCAGCCCTCGTGAACAGCTCATGGTCCCCATTGCTGCATATGGAACTGCTACCTGCATGGACCCTCCGCTCCTTGCTGACCTTTCCTTTCATTGGTCCCCATACTCTGTATAACCGCACACACTTCCTCAATAAACGAGTTCCTGCTGTGACTGGTCTCCCTGATGCGTCTGATTGTCCTCCTTAGGGAGGGCTGGGAACGGGTGGTCAGCCGACCCTTGCCTCTCTTGGCCCCCTTGGTTGGGGTGTGCTTCTCCCCTTCTCCCCTGCAGGTCAGGGGGAACAGGAGAGGCTAAAAACCCCAACACGTATGATGAATGAAATTTACTCTTTTGGAAAAGTGTAATTATGCCTAAAAATCTAACAAAAAGTTAACTAAAAAAATTCACACATAAAGAACTTCAGAGGCAAGGTAATGTCCCCACCAACTTTGTCAGATACTCTTGTGTGGATCATCTTATTTCAAAGTTGAAACACAAAATTCTTACTTCAAATTCATATACAACTTCTTGTATCTAGACAATAGTAAAATTCTCTTTAAAAAGTTTATCTTCTAATCTCAAGAGAAATATTAAATATTCTGTGTCAACATGCAATTCTATATTCTTATTCTTAATACTAAAATTATAACTGATAGGCATAAAAGTTTTACTTTTAATCTTATAAGTGTTATTTTATATTTATAAATTTTATATTTATATTTTTAATCTTATAAATTTTAAATTCTGCTCTTTTATAATAGCTTATATCTGCATTTACAAACTAACTCAATAGCAGAACCATTCTGCATCATTTCAATAATTGATTGGTAGGTTTTTATCAACATGCTCAAAGTATTGTTGATGAATAGGAAGTACTATGAAATAAATATGGTGTATACAGATACTTGAAGTATCTGTAGGTGCTAGAAGTTCTGGGTTTGGGTATATGTGTATAATTTGAATCATCAGTAGTCATGTTTAAATAGTGATATTAGGTATTTTATTTATTATTTATTTATTGATACCAGGAATTGAACCCAAGGTGCTTAGCCACTGAGTCATGTCTCCAGCCCTTTTTTTATTTTTTAATTTGAGACAGGGTCTCCTTAAGTTGATGAGGCTGGCCTCAAACTTGTGATCCTCCTGCCTCAGCCTCCCAGGTCACTGGGATGACAGGTGTGGACCATAGCATCCGACTACTTTTTATACATCTGTATTTCTGTAAGCCACATGCACTAGTTTTACATTAAAAAGTTGCTTTTTAAAACTTATTATGAGATTGCAGAAGCTGATTATAACTTTATTATCCCAATGATATTTCCTTACGTTTGCAGGAAAAATAATGAAGTTAATCAAATATCTTAGCTGAAATCATAATGAAAATATCTTTGGCAAGTATTTCCATCAACTTTCCAAAATTACTGGAAAAAATAATTTTTTAAAAAGGCATTTGTTCCAACAGAGTCCTAAAAGTGAAAGGGTATATTTCAGAAGAAAGAAAAACTGAGAGGAAAGGGAAATCATTGATTGGGTGTTACATGTCTGCCTTTACAGTGACTTTAGTGGATGGACATTCTGTCAACACTCAAACCTAGTCTGAGGATCAGCAAGATGGTGGGAACCGCATGTTAGTTAAACTGGAGAACTATAGCAAGTCATTTATCTTGTAAAGGCTAATATAACAAACTGTATTGCTCCATTGGGCAAATAGAGTCATTTAATACAGATGGTGCAGATTCTAGTGTTGGAAAGGGGAATTCATTCCACTCTGCACACCCTAAAAAAGCATCCTCTTAAAATGAGCAGTAGCAAGATTTAAAAAAAAAATCTTGTAACCAGATACTGGCTTAACTGTTTTTCTACATTCCAGTTTTCCCACAGCTGAAGCCATTTCTCATCCTTCGGATCTGAGGCTCAACTTCTAAGATGCCACTTATAAAAATGAGGTTTCTTTACTCCTGCCATCTTTCAATAATTTGAAGATACTACATCAAGCATAAAAGCAACAGGTGGTTTAAAAACTTCAATGCATACAATAGAAATATGACAATGCCAAGAGGGTTTTCTGAGAGTCAAAAACATCACATGCATTATTGCTGAATGCAATAATATCAATTTAAAAGCAAATTAAAATCTAATCTGAGTATTCTCCAAAATATTAGTTCATGTTTCAGATCTATGAAAAAAATAAAGAATTAGCTAATGGGCATTATGTATAAACCATCATGTGTATTCCTAAGATAAACACTACCTTAATTAAAAACTTCTTTTTATTATTTTATTGGAATTGAATGATCCCTAAACAACAGTACCTTCTTTACATGTTTATGAAGCTTATATAAATAGTCCCATACCATAAGCATTTTTCTGCTACTTGATTTTTCCTCTTCATCTCTAGTTCTTTTTTTAAGACAGAGAACAGTGAGAGAGAGAGACAGAGAGAGAGAGAGAGAGAGAGAATCAACTTCATTTCGTTTTTCATGTGGCTTTCATTGCTCATTGTATATGTGGTACTAGCGTTCAAACCCACATCCTCACGCATGCCAGGCAAGCCCCATAACTTCTGAGCTACCACTCCAGCCCCTCATCTCTAGTTCTTAATGAATTGTCTATTTGTACCTATGGAATTATTTCTACCTTCTTCTTATATGTATCCTCTTTTTTGATGCTTTTTTGCATTCTTTGCAATTGCTTTTTAATTCTATTTTCCAATTAATTCATTTAGAAGTTAATAATAATAATCCTTTAGTGGGTATGTTAATTTTTATCATGTGTAATTAAAATATAAGTATCTTAAACTTTACATAATCAATTAAACTCTATATTCTCACATATTATTAGTTCACATGATCTTACTGCCTTCTTTTATTCTCCCCATATTATTTATTATTATTGTTGTTAAATAGTTCCAATTTGCCCACATTTTTATTAATTTTACCTTTAGTATTTCTCCTTGTTTCTCTGTACTTCCTTTCAAATGTTTTTCTTTACAATTTGCCCATAGATATTTTTCTTTTTTCTTAGATAATTATTTAGCTAGGTTAAGACATTGTTTAGCTAAAAATATTTCATATATCATTCTACAGTATTTTGTTTCTATTGTTACTGTATGAATTCTGTTCTTATTCTGTTATCAGTCCTCTGAAGGTAATTTAACTTTTATCCAAATGCACATTTTCCTTTTCTTTTCATTAATTATTATTTACTGAGTTATTACTATGTGTCATGTCCTGCAACAAGACATGCGACGAAAGATGCATAAGGTAGCATTCCTGTTCTCAAAGAACTGAGTATATTGGTGGGCTTGTATATATGATTATAAAACAATCAGCAATGATAGAGGTAAGCAACAGATGCTCTGACAAATGAATAGGAGATACTGAACCCCACACAGGGGATAGAAATAGTAATGGAAGACTTCAGGCAAAAAAAAAAAAAAATGATGCCTGACCTAGATCTTAAGAGATCAGTACCATGAAAGGGAAGGGAAGGAGAGAGAGTGCAGTGCTGGGTGTGAGAGTATAGCTATACCATAATTTAAGTCATGAAACAGAAGGAGCAAAGGAAAACCTGAGTTGCCTAAGAACTTTCAGGGCTAAAATATTTTAGATACTTCAGTAGTTACATCATATTATCCCAATATCTCTTTCCACATTGGAAATTCCCAAAGACAAAGACCATACTTAAAAAATTTTATACCAAAAAAATATTTTATACCAATTTTCCAACTGCCTAGTATAATTCATGAAATCCTTGCTCAATAAGTATAAAACTAATAAAATAAAAACTTCAAAATGTTCTGATACCACTCTGACATTAGATAATCCCACTGAACATGCTTAAGAGGACATGGGGATTGTTTTATATCACAGAAGACCAGCTCACCTTCAAATTAATATATAATTTACAAAGATTTCAAAGAAAGTATTCTACTTACTGTTGATAAAATACTATACTTATAACTCCAAAAAGTAACATATATTTTACCATTTTAAGTTACCTTCATATACATTATTCCAGTTGTTCTCCATAAGTCCTAAGTATTGCTTGTGGTTACACTGGAACCAGAAATAAAAAAAAGAGATAAAATTATGGTCATTAAATTAACAAATGGTTGCTAACCATGCACTATTTATCATTACTAGATTAGACATTGTATGAGAAATAAGCCATTTTGGAACGATACCATCTGCAGCTAAGATAAATATTTAGTCTCAACTTGTCATTTTATAGGCAAACATTCCCAGTATCATTCCACCTATATTCAAGTTCACTTTTGTTTTCATCAATTCTGATAAATACTTAGAGAAGATCACTTTATTTACTCCTTACAAAATGTCTTTTAAAACTTGGAATGGATCCACCGTTTGACCCAGCATCCACTTCTTGGTATATATCCAAAGGACCTAAAAGCAGCATACTATAGGGTTGCATATCAAACTGTGGCTCAATTCACAATAGCTAAGCTATGGAACCAGCCAAGGTGCCCTTCAACTGAAGAATGGATAAAGAATTTGTGGCATATACACACAATGGAGTATTAGCTGCAAGGATGAATGACATTATGTCATTTGCTGGCAAATGGATGAAACTGGAGGATATCATGCTAAGTGAAATGAGCCAGTCTGGAAAAAGCCAACAGTCAGATGTTCTCTCTGATATGTGGAAGCTAATCTGAAATAAGGAAAAGAACAAAGGAGGAGTCAAAGAGGAAAGGAAATGGAGGAAGGAGGAAGGAAATAGGGAAAGTTAATGGAAGGAATCAGACTTAACTTACTCATGTCCAAATAGGAACGTAACATAGTGAATCTTCTCTCTCTCTCCCTCTCTCTCTCTCTCTCTCTCTCTATATATATATATATATATATATATATATATATATATATATATATACGTACATATATATATATATCAATGAGTCACTAATAAAAGAGGGGGGAAGCCATTTAGTAAACAACAAAAAGACCAGTAGAGGGAAGAGAAATGAAAAAGTGTGGGAAGATACTGGGGACTAAATTAGAATAAGCTATACTGCATGCCTTTACAAAAATGTAAATTTTTAATCCTATTTTCAAATATATCTAAAAAGAACCAGGGCTGATAGGAAGGGAGGAGAAGGGGAATTCCTGGAATTGATTTAAAGCAAGGTATACTCCAAGCATGTATAATATGTCTTATTATAATATAATATAATATAATATAATAT
>PVKS010035653.1:0-19946 GCA_004027875.1 Aplodontia rufa | reverse complement strand
AAAAAAAAAAATCCCCTGCCTTGTTGGAAAGACCCTCAAAAGTCAAGACTTCCTTTCCTGGTGGGTGCTGGGAAGCCATGCTGGGAGTGGCACTGTGGACATTTCTGTGGCATTTGCCAGTGCCCATGGTGTAAACACTCCCGGCATGGTCAATGTCCACCATCAGCTGAGTGTCACACGAACGCAAGTTGGGAGGAGATGTCCCTGGTCAGAACTGAGCAGGCTCCTGCCCACCCTGAAGAATTCCCAAAGTCCCCACATGGGTGGATATAGCGTGAGGCCCTTTGGGCCTCCAGAAACACAGCTCTCGTGGAGCAAATGGGCCCTCACCGTAAACAGTGCTGTGGACTCTCTCCAAGAGGTGCTCCACTCCACAGCTGGCCTGTGACCGGATCCCCACCCCCAGCGCTCACTGAAGCGACTCGAGACCGATGGGAATCAGGGAGCCAAGGAGCAGCCACCGGTGGTCAAGGCCGGTGTGAACGCTGGATGGTACTTTGTAGGACTCTTTTCTTTTTTTATGGTTATCTTTCAGTCTGGTTTGATTTCATAAGGCTATTTGAAAAACCACTGAAACCCCAAGCCATTAGTCTTATGGAAATTATTAAGAGAACTTTTATCAGATAGCATGTCTCATGTTATACCCGCCATTCGGAAGGGAACTAGTAAATCTCACTTCTATCGCTGACTATCGGGATCCATCAGTTAGCAACTTGATATGAAATGCTTACACATGTATAGGAGATATTGTGTGTTCTTAATATGAGCCTTCATCTGCACTCAGGATATGAGATCGGGAACCAGCATAGGATTCCCAGAAGATGAGGTTAATTCATATTTGTAAAGTACTCAGATGCACAGTGCTTTGTAAGGGTTGAAACGAAGAAAGAAATATGAATTTTTCTTTTAAATGGAGAACACTGATCTTTGATTTGCGAGACTTGGTCAAATCTCAGCTCTACAAGTGCAGACCACAGCGTAACCAAATCATCGCTCCCTTCTGGTTCTTACAAAAACTTTCGTGGGATTTTCCAGTGAAACTGGACACTTGGAGTGGCTGTTCTGCAAGGTGGTTTCCGGGGCCACACAGCCACTGCAGCCCCTGTGTGTCAGCCCTTGCTGCTGTGATTTATGGACACTTTGTGCAGCTGCTCCCCTGAATGATTTAGACAGCCTGGTTTGATCCCTTCCAAATGTGAGCATGAGCAGGCTGCCGTGTGCTAAACCAGTTTCTTATTCACACACCCACGCACCCAGGACTCCCAAACCTCGACGCGGTGGCCGTCGCCCCGGATCCCACTTTCCCTCCAATTAATTCTAAAGACCAGGTGATGCTCCAGCCTCAGCAGCCCCTGCTGGCTGGGCTCAGGAGCATAAATCAGAGGCCACCTGTTGACGGGCCGGAAGGCATCCATCTGCCATCAGGACGAAGGAGGTGCTGGCGACCACTGGGCTGATTTTAAACTCCTAAGCTCCTGGGAGTGTGAGGGCTGAGATGAAAGTAAAGGATGAACATTAAAGATGCCGGGGCGAATCTTCATCCCGTCGTGAGTGATCTGCAGCCTGGGCTTCATCAACCTCATCATACCTCAAAGTCACGAGGAAAAGCCCAGCGTCCAGTGCTGACCAAGAGCCGGGAGGCCTGGATGGGACAGGGCTGGCTGGCCTCCAGTCGGAACTCCGAGGGCGTGAGCGTCCCCGGGGAAAGCGAGGCCCGGAAACCCAATCTCCTGTACTTGGTTTGCGATCCACCCTTGGAAAGGGAAGTCAGAGTAAGAAGGCAAAAATCCTCCTAGGCACGCTGCTTCAACTAAGAGATAGGGAAGCCCGGAGGGGCCCAAGCACTTCAAGAGGAGCAACCACAGATTAATGGGTGTTACAGAGGGCTGCCTTCGAAGCTGGGAACTGGCTGATTTATATCTGCGTGCATATTCCGGAGCATGCAGCTCATTCCCTGATCGCAGCACAATTACATGGCTGCTTTCATTTAGGGGGCTCAGGGTGGCGGGTCTGTTTCTGTGGTTCAGCTTTCAGAGCTCAGCTCTTTATTACAATGCTCTCGGTTAAAGCGTTTTTGTAAACTGAGAACAGTTTCCACTTGGTGCCCCCTATTTCCCTTCTCTGGCCCCACAAACACCCTCCTTGGCTATTCTTAATGTGCAAAATATTTTCTTCCTCTGCCTCTGACATTGTCCAGGCTCCGTTCACCTCAAATCCCAGGTGTCTCTTACTCAGGGTGGATCGAACAAAATCAACCGGGCCATTTCGTTTACGGAAGGGGGAAGGCAGGAAATCAATGCATTTCCAGGATAAGCCAAAGATAGTCATTGTTTCCATTCATCCGTTTCACTTAAAATACGTTTCCTGAGACTGGAGCGGTGCCTCAGCGGTTACGATGCTTGCCTGGCATGCACAAGGACACGGGTTCAAACCCCAGCACCACGTACACAACAAAGTGTTGGAGCAATGAAAGTCACATGAAAAACTAAATAAAATTGATTCTCTCTCTCTCTACCTCTCAATGTCCCTCTCTTAAAAAAATTATATATATATGTATATATATATATATATACATATATATATAATTTCCTTAGTGCCTGCAATGTTAAGCAAGAGAGATTTGAAAATAAATATTTCCCCCTTTGGAACCTTGGATGAAATAATTGATTTGGTCAAGGATCATCAGTGAATGTTACAAATATTCAAGGGCAAGTTGGTGGGAAATCTGATAAGTCACAGAGCCAAGACCTTGTCCCATAACTGACTTGCTGGACCCAAGGGTGGAAGGATAGTTTTAGAATGGAGAGAGATCCATGGCCATCCTGCTAGTGCAGGAGTTCGTCTTCACGTCACCAACACTGATGTGGCTTGGCACTAGCACTGTGTAATATGAGTGTCTCTAGGCAAAGATTTTTCTTTCTTTTCTTTTCTTTTTTTTTTTTTAATAAAGAGGGACAATGAGAGAAAGAATCAATTTTATTTTAGTTTTTCACTCGACTTTCGTTGCTCCAAGACTTCGCTGTGTACATGGTGCTGGGGTTCAAATTCGCATACTTGAGCATGTCAGGCATGCACCGTTACTACCGAGCCACCGCTGCAGCCTGGCAAAGATTCTTAACCTGAGCTAAATTAATCCTTAAGATCTAACTTCCGGGGCTGGAGCTGTGGCTCAGCAGTTACAGTGCTTGCCTGGCATGTGTGAGGATGTGGGTTCGAACCCCAGCACCACTTACACAATTGTGAAAAACTAAATAAAATTGACTCTCTCTCTCTTGAAAAAAAAAAAAAGATTTAACTTCCAAGCTAGGGGTGGGGACGCATGTCTGTAAACCCAGCTACTCCCGAGGCAGAGGCAGGATGATTCCAAGTTTGAGGGCAGACTGGGCAACTTAGTGGGACCTTGTCTCAAAGTAAAAAATAAACAGGGCTGGGAGGGTAGCTCAGTGTCAGAGCACCCCTGGGCTTGATCCTCAGTCCTGGGGGAAGAAAAGCTCTAACCCATATAGAAAGTAACGGAACGGGTGCAAACTGCAAACGCGGTGCGTGCTGGAAAGATTGCATCTTCTCACGTCTTGGCGATGCTTCCTGCGGTGCTCGAGATGGAGGGCTGGTATGGCAGGACTGCAGCAACGTCTGCAATTGACTTCAAACTGCGACACAAGTGGATTGGCACAGATACGGTTGGGTGTTAACAATTGCTGGATCAGGATGGTCAATGCATGGATGTTCATCGTTAGTCATTCTCTTCCGTGTGCTTGAAAATGTTCACAATATAAAGTAAAAAGATAAGGGGTTGATGGAGGACACAAAACTTCAGGTGGAAGCTTCTAGAGAATGCATCCATTTTTAAACCAAATATTCCAAAGATTCCGTGTGGAGCGCTGCATAATCTTGAGGGTTTTGTGAAAACAATATTACTGATGCCGTTTAGAAACGATTCGAGTTGGACAAAGCCATTCGGAGAGTGGGAATGCACAGGGATTTCCCCATCGCACCCTTCTAAGGCCGTGAGTAGAAGTCAGTTGTTCTGTCCTGAGTGTTGGAAGGTGCCACGGAGTTCTTGTGCATTTAGCTGTCCCTGGTGTCTTGCAGTGCAGAGACATGCTGTGTGACGTGAAGCTTTGCTCTATTGACTCTTGCTTTCTCTGCTGACAACCTGATCGATGGTCAGAGTGGCTTGAAACACAAAAACCCTAGAACATGCCTTGTAACGTCTAGACACGGTCACCACTCCTTCTCGCTCCCATGATCCAAGCTGGACCTGAGATTCAGGGCAGGTCTTGGAGCTGACAGGTTTCCACCGGGCTGACAGGGGAGATACCTGCGAAGGAGTGAACCTCAAACCCACCCACAAAGGGAGAAGATGGAGATTCTTGGAAAGTGATGCCCTTTGGAACCAAGGAGCATACCATTACCTCCAGGAGCCCTGATTGATGGAGACACTCTGCCAAATTCCCTTCTCCACACTGGAAATTCCAGGAGAGTGCTGGTATCAGTGAGTGACATTTTCTTGGAATGTCACCAGGGATTATAAAGAAGTCTGCTCACCCCTCCGTTTCTGAGGTATGAAGGGTAAAGGTCAACATATAGAAAATCTTAATAAGAACACAGGGCAGCGGATGGACCTGGGAAGAATCTGCGGAGGACAGATTCCAGTGCATCATCTCAAGCCGGTTTCCTGGCACTCCCTGCTCCCTGGGTGAAACAAGATCTGGCAGCGAAGTTGCCAATTGTGTCCTGCAGCGAAACACAGCAGGCTCTATTTCATAGCGAGCTCTTGATGATTCTCTAATCTGCAGTGCACAGGGAACCTTTCAGCAATGCTGGGGCCGAGGCTCTCTGGGCTTGTTACCCCAGGGTTTTACTGCCTGTAGTTTGTTTCGTTTGGTTTTGGGATCGCCACGTAATTCCAGCCCTGGTGTAACCTGAATCTGCGCAGGGGGCTTGTTGCGATTCCTAAACAGCAGGAAGCCACCTACGGGCAGCCTTCTGACAGACGGGTAACGGGGTCCATTGCACATGGCACCGTGGGGGACCTGCCATCAGCGGGGTCTGGCTGTGAGGCTGTTTCTCCAGCTACCAAGGAGAGACCTCAGTGGTCTCTGTGGTGACCAGAGAGTGAAGAGGACTTGACCTTCTCAGCACACCCCAAAGTTCACCACCTGAGCCAAGAGATTAATCACCACCACTCAGCCCATTACATGGTAGTCAGTGAAAGTTGCTACCATTCCTTATCAGCCCAAGGATTTTCAGGCCTGGGTACATTCCTTTTCTTATGCTCAGAGAGTGCAGGAAATTATGTTTGCTTTATAATTTTATTGTTAATTTTTTCATCTGGCCTTTTGTTCCTCTGACACTTAGTTGGGTAGTGGTGCTGGGGTTTGAACTCACATCCCTGCACTTGCTGGGCAAGTGCTGTAACCGCTGAGCCACCACTCCTGCCCCTGTGCTTGCGTTTTAAATGGCTGCTATGGGGAATTCTGGTCAAAACTGTGGGCTCTAGAGTCCAGAACTTTGATTCAGTTCTGCTACTAATTAATTTTATGAGCTGGCAAATGACTTAATTTAAACCTCTGTTTTCTCATCTGTAAAAGAGATCCAAGGAGGATTTTTTTTTAATAAGAGAGAGGGACAGTGAGAGAAAGAGAGAATCAATTTTATTTACTTTTTCAAGTGCCTTTCATTGCTTCAACACTTTTTGGTGTACGTGGTGCTGGGGTTCGAACCCACGTCCTTGCACATGCCAGGCAAGCTCCATAACTGCCGAGCCACTGCTCCAGGCCCCAAGGATGATTCTAACTTCATGATTTTCCTTTGACTGGATTGAATGAGGTGATGCAATGCGTATTGCTGAGCGCAGTTCTTGGTTATCATAGATGCTCCCTAAAATGGTAGCTGGTATTATTTCCAATCTTGCCCCTTCCTGCTCCATCGCAAAACTAAGATGTCACTCACTAAATGGCAATGCTTCAAAACAGCGTCTACTGTGTGTGTGGGGAATACACCGAAAGAACTGGAGAAAAATTACGGGGCTAGGTATCAAGGCTGCAGTTGCTACAGTGTGAAAGGTACGCAGCCTAGGGCATGAATTCTAAGAAGTTACACAGTCCTGGGGACCCTCGAGCCTGGCTGTCATGTAGAAGCTGAACCACATGGTTTTGAAATTTTGCAATTGATATGAAAGATTAATTTCATGAACTTTCCTCTCTATAAATCATCCCCATCAAAGCTATCACCACCACCACCACCACCGCAATAAAACCTTCGGAAGCAAAGGTGCATTAACACAAGCCTAACTAGTACACCTCCGTTCCTCAATTTATTTGCTACCTACTCTTAAATTTATTCATGTTACATCAGGAAAACCATATGGATCTACAGTAATGTCACTAGAATTACAGAATCAGCAAGGTCATAATATACAAAGTCAAGATGCAGGAATCCATTGTATTTCTACATGCCATTTCAAATACTTGCAGTACCTTGGAATAAATTTAATGACAGATGCCTAGGACCTCAACAAAATGATTACAAAGCACTTCTGAGTGTTTTCAATGGAGAAAGGAAAGTTTTGGTACGAATGTTACTAGAGCTGGAATAGCATATTTATACAACGGAGTATTACTCTGTAATGAAAAAAAAGACCTAGTGAAACAGCCGATAATATAGATGAATCTCAAGTACATCATGGGGAACATTAGAGGTCAAACCCAAAAGAATGCCAAGAATTTGATTCCATTTGTAGGAAATCCAAATAAAGACACAAGAAATTTATATACATAAATCAGAAAGTGAGGAGGAGAGAGGCGCCTGACAGGAGGGGGGCTTGAGGGAACTTTCTGGTATGATCAAAAATATTCTACATCTTGTTTTGAGTGGTGCTCACCAAAGTACATATAATTTTCAAAGCTTGTTGAACTGTACACCTATTACTAAGAATTGTGGTAACTATACTGAAATTAAAATGTTGAAAAAGTGAAAACTTATTAAGGGGGAATTGTTTAATTAGTAAACTGCTCCCGAGACCTGTTTTTCACCTTTCTCTATGATTTTCTACAAAGTAGAAGTGTGTAACGATGGTGTGGTTCATGTTGCCTGGCTTAGACAGCAGGCCTGGGAAGAATTCTGTCCTCAGAATTCTGTTTATATAAAACGGTTTTGAGTAATGAAAACACAATAGAATACTTTATGTTGTCTGTGGTGGAATAATTTCCTAGCACAAAGGAATCATCTTTCCCACTTAACTTAGGGGAAAAGGCTTTGACTGAGTCATTTTTACATTCCTGTTAAATTTCCCAAGGACAGGGTCCAAGGAAGTCGTTAGAGCCATCAACCCAGTTCTCCGGCCTGGCTTCCTTCCTCTCTGGCCTGCTCAGCTGCCTGGCCTTTAGTTACTGATAAAGATGGTTTTGAGACGTAGTCACATTTTGTGAAGAAAAAGAAAAAAACACTAACGTGGATTATCCCATCTTTTCTTAAGAATAAAAATAGAGCCATGTCACGGTATTCTCTTCTTACAGAATTCTATTTACCATATTTTATTTTTATACAATTTGAGTTTCTCCTTTTCAGTGAATCCAGATGGTTAATGCCAACCACGCTGTTCGCTGTCTCATCTGCCACCCTGCAGGGCACGGGGTCCCCCTGTCTACTGGCTTCTTTCTTTTGGTCTCTCTACTGCAACACTACTTGATGCTTGGTGACGCCCCACTGTGATAATGAGCTGAGGACCACAGAGAACACGAGTTGAGCCCTTACCAGATGCCAGGCACGATTTTATGGGATTTGCTTATACAAACGACTGTTTGCCCTGTGAGGTGGGGACTCTCATTACCCCTGCTTCACAGACAAGAAAGGGGGCTCCCATCCAGCAGGTTTGCCCCGGAATCCTCGTTCTAAGCCGTGCTTTCGCATGATCTCACTAATGCTTTAGTGAACTGGAGCAAAGAAAACTGGAAGCAGGTGAGCTTGTGTGCAGGGTCAAGAGGGAGACCTCGCTGGGGACAGACCTTGCTCATGGCAGGCGAGCGGCTGTTGTCAGCACACACGCTCTCGAATACCATTTTGTGGCTTCACAGGTGTTCACGGAGCTGGCCTTTCTAACGCTGAAATGCTTCTGGACTGGTACCTGGTTTCACTCGCTCCTGGAGGAAGGAGCCACCTTGCTTTGGAGCATAAATAAGAACACCGCCCTCTTTCCAGCAAGATGAGCTCAGAGCCTGGCATGAGCGTCTCCAGACATAAGCACGTTTCTTCAGCGATCCCCGTGGCCCTGGCACAGCCCCGGCATAGCCCCAAAGCCCACTGGACTTTATCTTTCCTTTGGAATCCAATCTGGCCATTAATCTTATGAAGGCAAAGTGCAACCCAAAATTATTACCCCACTTCCACTCGATCATTAAAAAACAAACCGATCACTGCTTGTTACTGAAGTGAGGTAAGAAAAGAGCCTCGCTGTATGGACAGCCTCTCCAGCCCAGAACACACACAGGTCTCGACTCCCAGCCGCCAGCCACCTCATAAAACAACCTGGGTAATTCATCATTGGCCCAATCTGCTCATCAAGACACGCAGAAGTCTCTCTTCCTTTCCCTCCTCCCCTCTTGCTTTCCTTCCTTGCTCATCCTTCTCACCCAATTTTCCAGTTGGCAGATTCTCAAAGCACAAAGTAAAAATGAAGCAGAGACGTAATTTCTGAGCCAGAAGTGCCACTCACCCTTGCTTGTATGTCCCCAGCCACGTCCTGTGCTGAATGCCCACTGGGGCTCCTCCTGGACATCTTACTCAGCCTCTTGCCCAGGTGCCCCTGGCTGCTGACTTTTGCCCGGCTGGGTTGACTCTCTCAGTGACTTCCCCGTCTTGCAAGCACCACCAGCTGGGTCCACCTTTCTCTGCCCTGAGTCTCCCGGTGCTCGTCCTTGCTACGACTCTAGTGCTCATGCCCTGTGTTCCTGCACAGAAGTCTCTCAAAGCCGCCCCACAATCCCAGGCCTGTGGCACACCTCGTTTCAGCCCTGAGCTCTGACCTTTCAGTACATGCCTTTCCGACTGTCCACTCTAGAAAGGGGCCAGTGTTTCTCCTGGGCCCGGCTCACAGAGTCTCTATTCTCTCAACAAAAGGCCAATCAAATCCTAAGAGGCTTCCGCTGACGTCTCTCCAGCTCAAATGGCCTGTTTTCTTAGGCCTCATTGTTGCCAGTCACCACGAGTGCCTCTTGGTGTTCAAATTCAGAAGTAAGCCCAGATGGACAGTGGCATTAGAAACATGAAGGTAACCAGAGGAAAAGCAGAAGGGTGAAGGGTGACCAAGGGCAAATGCATATGGCGGAAGGCAGCACCAAGGATCAGACTGGAGAGAGGAGAGGGGAGAGGTGGTCGGTTAGTGAGGAGAAATACACACAGGAAGGACCTCCTTGGGGAAAGAAGGCTATTAAAGGACGCTTGTCTACCTCTATTTTCCCACATGGCCCTCGGGCCAATGGCCCAAACCAGGCAGGATCAAGGTGTCTGCTGTTCAGCTGAAGCTGGGGTTCAGAAACACTGGGAGGTCCCACACTATTCTAGGACATGGTCTAGAGCTCAGCAAGCTCATCTTTGCTCATTGCTTGTGCTCTTCCAGCCTCCATTCAAGTTTAATCAACAAGATAATTAATATACCCCATGCCCCTCCTCATGTGAGACTTGGTCCTGGACACCAGGGCAGTCCAGTCTAGTGCACTGAATGGCCATCTTTGAGATGGGTGCACTCAGGTTGTGTGTCAACTCCACTCATTATCTGCACAGCCTTGAATGAGTGGGAATCATTTTAAGAATTTTTTTAAGTCATAATTTTTTTTTTTTGCATTTGAATTCAGAAAACTTAAAAGCACCTTAAAATCCAATCAGGTAGCTGAAAAATATATGTGTACAGGAAGAAAATGCAAGTGTGGGAGACATATTATGAAACTAAGCAGACAACCAAAGTCAAAGCAAACATAAATATCGCCATGACGGTTGTGGGCGGAGCGTTGGTTTTGCTAGGTTGCCATTACAAAGTACCACCGAGCGGGGCATAAACAACAGGATTAATTTTCTCGAGATTCTGGAGGCCGGAAGTCAAGATCGAGGGGTTAACAGAGCTGGCTGCACCCAAGGCCCTCCCGGGCCTGGGCTCGTAGGTGGTGGCCTTCTCGCCACGTCTTCCCTTGTCCACCGCTCAGTGTGTCCACGTCCTGAACTCCTCTCATGAGCACTCCAGGCATGCTGGGTTAGGCCTGCCACACGATCTCATTAAAGACTGTCCCAGAGACAGTCACGTTCTCAGGGACTGGGGCTAGGATTTCAACAAGGACTTGTGGAGGAAACCATTTTCTCTTTTATACAACCATCACCCAAGACTCATCTGGACAGTCATACAAGTTCAAGTCCGTGTCCACAAACTCAGGAAAACCAGAACCACGCAGCAGCCCGTGCTCCCATACTCAGCCTCCTGAGAAGCTGCTCCTACAGCTTTGTGTCTGGGGTCTTCCATGGGCCACACCCAAGCCACTCGCACCTTCACAGGCTCTCACTAGGGGGCTCCTTTTCAATGGAAAAGTAAAAATCCCTTGAGAGTAAAAATCCCTCTAATGTTGAAAGACATGAAGCCATTCTCATGGGCAGACTGGTCAAGAAGCGGTGCCACCCTGCATGGTGGACACTATCATTTTAGAAGACCGGGGAGGAACATGATCAAACCTCCATTCTCTCCAGTCTCAGACCTCCGGCCAATGCTGAGAACGGAGGCGAGAGGCATCTCTTGAATGCAACTGCTGTCCTGCAACTAGAGAAGCACTGAGGACACGGGCAAGGCCCAGGAGCGCAGATAAAGTACCGGGTGCTTGTTGAGTCGGGGTGTCCTGTACATAGCAAATAAGCTTTTAGTTGAAGCATGCACCAAACATGTGTCTGGAGATCCTCTTCGTTGCCTCTGTGAGTGAACTCAGCGAAAGACATTACCTTTCAGATGTGACTCCAGTATCTGGGACAGCAGTGTCAGGACCTGCCCGGCCACCTTTCTTGGCCTCCTTACTCTCACCTACAGCTGGCCTCAGCCCTGCACTTCCCAGAGCGTGTTCTGAGGAGCACCAGTCCCAAGGAATGGTCAGTAGAAAGGGTTCTGTGGCCAGAGCTTGCAAAACCACAGACGCCTTGTCGCCCACGGAGCGCCCTCCGGGAAACCCCTCCCACAGGAGTTTGCATTGGGGGAAACAGCTTACGTGCAAGGCGCCTCCTGTGACAGTCAATTTTACGTGTCACTGTGGCTGTGCCATAGGCCCAGATATGAGCTCAAACATCATTTGGATGTTTCCACGGGGGTGGTTTTTTGGGTGAGGTTTGCATTTAAATTGGTGGACTTTGAAAGTAAAGCAGCTTGTCCCCCACAATGTAGATGGGCCTCCTCTGATAAGTTAAAGACCTAAACAGGAACTCCCCCCAAAAAAAAACTGGTCCCCCAGGCTGAAGGAATTCTGCAGCAGGTGGCCTTCGGCGTTGAACTGTGACATGGGTTCTCCCTGGGGCTCCAGGCTGCAGGGAAACTTGTCAACACCCGTAACTAAAGAAGTCGATTCCTTAAAATAAATCTCTCTCTCCAACCCGTCGCCTTGGGTGTGTTTTCTCGAGAACACTAGTGGTCCCTGCCAGCATCTGTAGAATATTCTGGGGATGGTCAGCCTGTGCTGAGGTCCCACCCAGATGGAAGACCCTGAGTTGGTGCGGTGTTAGCAGGCAGGCATGTGCTGAACAGAAAGACTCACGGTCCAAATTTGGTGCTCCAATCCCATGGCTTATTAAAATGCCGAACCTGCACAGAAACGGGAGAGACGGAGAGGTGGCGGACACACCCACGTGACATTCACCTGTCCCTTGGCCGCTGGCTGTGTGCTTCAGCGCAACAGTCCAACAAGGAGGTCTCGCCAATGGAAGGCACCTGGAGCCCCACGCTCTTGCCATACTGAAGAGACACAAGGGCAAGGTCACCTGGTGACAGGTACCGTCCACCGAGCATCTGCTGAGAGCCAGCGGTTCCACTGCCTGCCTCGGGCAGAGCCGATGCATGGCCCCGGTGGAAGGCTGAGTTCAGACCATGGATTCGAGGGCTTCAGGTTGCTCCTCCCAACCTTTCTGACGCTCTGCCTCCTTACCCAGGGCTGCTGGCCTCGCAAGCTACCGGCTTCACCTACCCTTAGGCATCGCTCTTTCTATCGCAGAACCGAGCAGTCTCACGTAAGGCAACAAAGACTAATGGCAGCTCCAGCCAAAGACACAGCATTGAAAGCGCTGATTCGCTAATGCCTTAGACGACGCTCTGCAAGGATCATCGATGTTGGGAGTCTGCTGCTTCAAACAAGGTCCCTTGATTAGGGCGAGGGAAAGCAAGTGGTTTCTATCTCCCGGGGGCCAGGAACCACTTCGTTTCCAACTGAGGGCAGGAGTTGTGACATAGAAGAGTGTACATTACCTCGGAGCAGAAAGAAGACAGTTCTTTCTTTTTTAAGAGAGAGGCAGAGAGAGAGAGAGAGAGAGAGAGGAGAGGAGAGGAGAGAGGATCAATTTTATGTAGTTTTTCATCTGGTTTCGTTGCTCCAACACTTACATGGTGTTGGAGTTTGAACCTGGGTCCTCACCCAAGCCAAGCAAGCGCTGTAACCGCCGAGCCACCGCTCCAGCCCCATTTTTGAGTTTTTGAAGGTGACATATTTTGATTAGAAAAGAAGAACGTACTGCACCGAGGGAGGGGCGGAGGGCAGGGCACACGGAGGTGCCCTCCCCGCAGGACTCACGGCAGCCGGCATTGGATCTGAGGGAACCATGGGGAGGCAGGGCAGGGTGTGCCGTTGGCGCGGGGAGAGGAACGGGCACATATGCAAGTTATAAATCTCAGGAAAGAGAAATGGAGATTAGGAGTGAGACACGGGAAGCCTCGGAGGTGTTATCTGAAGGACCACGTTGAAAGAGTGAAAAAGTTTCACAACAGGATTAGATAGAAAAATGCAACTTTTCCCTTTCACCAAAAGAGGCAAGAACTCACAGAGGAAGGGTACCATGCTTGAGCATGGCTGCGGGGATTTTTCAGGAGTGGAACCAGACATTTTGGGGGAAACCCAATAAACGGCCTCCACCTCAGTGGTCGGGAGGCAGGACGGAGAGCAGATGCCAAAAACCGACACTGATTCCCCAGAGGAGAAGGGGAAAGTGGGATGAGGCATTGGGGCGGAGATTTCAAGTGCCCAAGGTCAAATTCAAACCTCAGTTTCTGCCTGCATCCCATGGTTCAACCCATCTGCACTTAGGGTAGCTACGTTCTCACTCGTCACTGACCAATGCTTTGACACAAGTTCTACCTGTGACAAACCAACTGTCAGGAAAGGGTGTTAGTTTCCAAGAACAGAAGCTTCTCTTGACAGTACACTCCATCCCCTTGGAGGTTAAACCTGGTGATGGTGCAGCGAGGGCTGCAGCTGGGTCCCCTCCTCGCCCTCCACCACGCTAAGAGCAAGGCAGAGCACCGGTCCCAATCCTTGAGCAAGTGGTCAGCTGGGGTGGAAGGACACCCGGACCCTGCACCATGACCAGCCAAGGGTCATGACGCCCTCTGAGTGACCCACAAGCCCACCCCAGCCCTCCTGTAATGAGGGGTTGAACTGCCCATCTTGGCTGCTTTTCCCTCCTGTCAAATGCATAGCTGGGATGAGAGTGGTGAGTGCTGAGCTTGAGTGAAAGCAAACCCCAAATGCAGAGAGAAGACCCACAAGGTGCCGTGGGGTCCTGTGTGGTGACTGCACAGCGGCCCAGGTGCATTCCGGGACTTCCGCAGGCAGATCGCCCTGGGAAGAGCTGCGAGAATCCGAGCTGTAGGCCTCAGTGGGGGTCAAGCATGGGTCCCCACCATCACCCTGCACTGATCCAACGAGAGCCTGTAGATGGCTGATTTTGCCACTCCTTCATCTCTCTGAACTAAAGAAAACCTGCCCCTCCTACCTCGAGGGGCTCGCATGGGCCATCTGAAGACTGGAGGTAGACCAGATGTTGCTCCTGGTGTGTGCTGCAATCCTTGGTGGCCTGCAGTCTCTTCCCAGCTCTGTGGCTGGGTCCAGATTTCCCCCTTCTCATTAGGACACCAGTCACCTTGAACCTGCGCCCGCACTGGCCCCATCTTAACTGGATGCCATTCAGGAAGGTTTTACTTCCAGTCAAGTCACAGTCTGAGGCTCTGGACAGACACTAATTTTGTGGGAACACTATTCAACGAAGTGTGGCAACTGAAGGGTGAGGGATTCCAGAACTTCTGACTTTGCAAGTACAACCAACTTTAGCGCCTGTTTTCTTCCAGGAAGAAACTCTGAAGCGACTGTGGGTCCCCTTTCCATCCTTGTCGAACACAAGCAAAGCTCAGCCTTCAAATGAAGGAGTTTCCCAGATCTGCGGTAGGTGAGCGCACATGGTCACGGGTGGGCCAGGTTGGTGGTGGCTGTGGGGAAGAGGGGAGCTTCCTAAAGATTCTTTGCAGGTGAGGGAGCTCATGAATACACACCTGCCTCTCCCTGCCACCTCTCACTCCTCTAAAAGGGAAGGGGGCACAGGTGTGTTGCTTCCATCTTTGGGGTGATCTGCAGGGCTAGGTCCTCCCTGCGGGGAGGGATGAGTGCATCCCCGCTCCACCACACCCCTGCCAACATCTGCACTTCCATGTTAGGGGGTTTATTTGCTTGAAGATACAAAGCCACACCCTCCTACCCAGGCTTTACCTGGGTAAAGGCGACCCGACCTTTGAGACTCCACTGACTTCCTTCTTCAATTTAACCTCCCACCTGGCTCAGGACTTGTGCAGGGAGACGCGTGCTGCTTATTGGACACCCCAAAGACCTCAGCGACACACAGGGCTCACTTTTAGCATCAATTAACCTCTCAGCACCTCACAGGCAATCCATTCATGTGAGCCTCTTAATATGCCAGGAAATATACCTGAAGCTGAAAAGGAGAAGACTCGGGGCTGGAGTGGTGGCTCAGTGGTTAGGCGCTTGCCTGGCCTACGCAAGGACGCAGGTTCAAACTCCAGCAACACGTACATAACAAAGTGTCAGAGCAATGGAAGCCACGTGAAAAACTAGATAAAATTGATCTCTCTTTCTCTTTCAATCTCTCACTGTCCCTCTTGCGCTTTAAAAAAAAAGAGAGAGGGCCCAACCCCAGGTGAGCCTGAACTTTCCATAACGGGCCAACAAGGGAACTGATTTCGCCTCAGGACATTACGACATGGCATGGTTGCTGCCGGCTTTCCAAACAAGACCACAAAGGAGAAGGCTGAACTGTGGAAGGTAGTTTAAGTAAAAATCTTCTATACACCAAAATCTCAAAGGAGAGGAAGTCACTGGCCAGCCCCTTGGTTACGGTTCATTCATCGGAACAGAGACTGTTACACAATAGGCTTCCACGATTATCTATTTGCAGAAATGTACAAACACAGCCAGCCTCCCTTGTACCTGTGGATAGACCTGGATCGATGGGAGCAATAGGAGGACGAAGAAAAGGGAAAATAAAAGATTTTATCGAGCATATTTACTTTAAAGATACCTTCAAGACCTGCACAAACACACCTGCTTCTTCAGTGCTAGGGGAGAGCAGAGCAAACATCTCTCCTTCAGAAGAAACCTGGGGATAAAGAGCCTGTGGTCACAGAGAGTCCCTGCAGGAGGCACTGGCACCTTGGCGTCTCCTCAGTGGAAGTCAAAAGCTGTTTGAAAAGTGGGCTGATGAGCACTCTTCCAAATTAACCCACTTCCCACACTGGGGACCTCCGGAGTGGGGAAGGCTTGGCAGAGTGTCTGCGAATCCTCCCGTGGCAGCTAGTTCAGGCTCCCGGTGTGTCTCTGAAGGGGCAGCCGGGCAGAGATGTGGAGTGCCACACCACCACACAGCACTCGGCCCTGCAGACAAGATGGATATCAGTCACTTCTAGAGATAGGTCAGGGAAGCAGGACAGCGAGGAAGTACAAAGGTACTCCAACAGTTAGGGAGAGATGAGTTTGAGTATTTATTACTGTTATTATAATATAATTCATAATTTTTTTGGTACTGGATATTGGGGATTGAACCCAGGGGAACTTAACCACTGTGCAAAATCCCCAGCCCTTTTTATTTTTTTATTTTGAGACAAGGTCTCACTAATTTACTCAGGGCCTCGCTAAGTTGCGGAGGCTGCCTTTGAACTTGTGATCCTCGTGCCTCAACCTCCTGAGTCACTGAGATTCCAAACCCACATAAATACAGTCATCTGTGATACTCAACAAAGAGGCCCAAATCATACATTGGAGCTGGGAAAACTGGATATCCGTTTGTAGCAGAATGAAACTGCTTCTTATCTCTCGCCCTGCACACAAATCAACCAGAAGTTAATCAAAGACCTGGGAGTTGCATTTTCTTCTGCCACTGCTAGAAAACAATGTAGGTTCAACACATGCAGACTTTAAAAGGTACCAAGAAAGGTTCCAAGGGATGCCCTGAGCAAGACCTACGGGTGGGTCTCACCCCTCCATTGCACAGACAGGTAAAGTGAGGTTGAAAGTCGGACGTGTTCCACCCACGGTTAACAGAGGACCCAGCTGGGGCCCGTCCCACCCCACTTAGGTGCAACTTCAGAGCTATTTTTGCAACACTCCACCTTGGGTTAGGATCCGCACAGTGAGGCTTCGTTCTGTTGAATTTGCGTGTGTGCAGCGCTGGGGATCCAGGCCAGCGCCTCGTGCGTGCATGCTAGGCAAGCGCTCCAGGGCTGAGCTGCACCCCAGGCCAGCGCCTCGTGCACGCTAGGCAAGCGCTCCAGGGCTGAGCTGCACCCCAGCCCCAGCCGAACAAGGAAAGTCAGGTGTGAGAGAGACCAGAGGGAGAAGCTCTCCACCAGCTCCGCATCTATTCTCAAACAATGCGGGCGTTAATAGCAGGTGCCTCCTATCCGTGTGCGGAGAGAGGGAGGCTGAGCTAGCAACGTTTGGTTATGGGTTCCAATAACTATTAATTTCACTTAAAAATAGTTACTCTGGTAGCAACGCTGTGGGTGATTTTCATTTACTTTGATTTACTCTTGCATATTTTCTCTGAGTCTTCTTCAGCAAGTATAATGCTCTGTCATCGTATAAATGTTTTTCTGATCGGGGAGAAGCTTTCATTGTTTTTTAATGAATAATTGCCTTGCTTTCTGCGCCACTGTTTTGGTAATCCAGTTTGGCTTTTCTAACTAGTATCAGGGAAACAGCTAAAATATCAGAATTCATAGAATTGGTGCGCAGAACCCTGGTTTCCAGAGGCAGGGAAGGGGCAGAGCGGGATGAGGAGATTACCTGGCTTCAGGGATCAGGTGAGTGTCTACTGCAGCGGGCGTCGCAGATCGTCCTAGAGACGATATGTGTATCAGGTGAAGAACGCACTAAGGATCGCCAGCCGATCAGTACCAGGGTGTAAACGCAACGCCACACGGCACCCCGCAGGATGTATTTTCAATTAAGGATTTTTGAATTATTTATATATTTATTGATACCAGAGATTGAACCCAGGGGCACTTAACCACTGAGCCACATCCCCAGCCCTTTTTTTTTTTTTTTTTGAGACAGGGTCTTGCTAAGTTGCTTAGGGCCTCCCTAAGTTGCTGAGGATGGTTTTGAACTTGCAATCCTCCCACCTCAGCCTCCAAAGCCGCTGGGATTACAGGCATGCGCCACCACTCCTGGCTAAGGACTTTTTTAAAAAAGAGGAAGTAGTAGGGCTGGAGTGGTGGCTCAGTGGTTACAGTGCTTGCCTGGCATGTGCAAAGATGCAGGTTCAAACCCCAGCACCACGTACACAATGAAGTGTCAGAGCAACGAAAGCCACATGAAAACTAAATAAAATTGATTCTCTCTCCCCTGCCCCTCTCTTGAGAAAGAGAGAGAGAGAAAGTAGGAAGCTGATGGCCAAGATTTCCTGGTAGGATTTTTACTTCATGGGAATCTGGGGACACCCTGCTCCTGAATTCTCCACCCAGTCTGGGACTTGGAGGTGCCCACTGCGGGGAACTCATGTACTGAGCATCCCAGCCCAGCACTCTCAGTGGGAGAACTCAGCTCCCAGCTCCCAGGGTGTGGTGACAGCAACCTGTAGCAGCTGCCAGGCCAGTTTGTCTCCTGTTTGTTGAGAGAACATTCTATGACTAATTGTGGACTCATCCCCCGAAGCTACTAAATCCGCGTTTCAGTGGAAGCCAGCCCAGGTAAGCCCTGTACAAACAAGAACACACCTGAGCTAAGAAGGGGGCCCGCGGATTCCAGCAGCTTCTGCCCCTCTCCCTGTGTCCCGGAGCATCAGCAAGAGCTTCTCCTCCCTGCCCAGGGCGCATGTGCCCTCCTGGCTCTCCCAACAGTGGCAAAGCACCCCACCCGGGAGGAGCAAACCGAAGGCACCTCCGCCCGGCCTCGCTCACCACCCCAGCTCTGGCCCAAGCTCTCTGCGCTGGCTCCTTCCCGTGAGAAGGCCACATCTTCCCCTGCTGCTTTTCTGTGCTTTACCTTCCGACACCCCTCAGCCCACCCAGCCACGGTCATGGGGACAGTTGTACCACGCCCCTGTCCTGCCCCTATTATATGCATGCCTGGAAGGAGTCACGTGGCCTCTTAGGACCTCAGTCACCTCCCTGGCACACTGGGGATAATATCAGTGTGTATTCAAAGAGCTCCTGTGTAAGCCAAGCGCGCCAGTGCCAGGACCGCCCAGTGCCACTCCAGTGCCAAGCCTCCTTCCCCGCTGTCACGGTTGGAAAGCAGAGTGTGTCTCTACAGCTCCATGTGTTGAAGGGCTGGTCTGCAGGGTGCCCTGTTGAGAAGTGTGGGCCTTTAAGAGATGGGGCCTCGTGGAGGTCCTTAGGCCATTGGGGGTGTGCCCTGGGAGGGGACTGTGGGACCTGGCCCATCCTCTGTCTGCTTCTTGGCTCACTGATGTGAAGCCTTGCTTCCATGTGGACTTTCCTGCCATTGCCATCTGGTACCCGCAACAGGTCCAGGGCCTTGGGGCCATCCAGCCTTGGACTAGAACCTCCAGAAACATGAGCTAAATGAACATTTTCTTTCTTTCTTTTTTTAATAATTTTTTTAAAGAGAGAGGGACAGTGAGAGAGAGAGAAACAGAAAGAATCAATTTTATTTAGTTTTTCCTTTTGGCTTTCATTGCTCCAACTCTTTGTTGTGTATGTGGTGCTGGGGTTTGAACCCGTGGACCTGTGCATGCAAGGCAAGCACCGTAACCACTGAGCCACTGCTCCAGCCAAACCTTTTCTCTTTATAAGTTAATTACATCAGGTATTTTGTTGCGGTAACAAGAAACTGACTAATACACCCTCAGACATTCCTCCCTCAACGTCAGCACTGTCCACCATGTTCCTGTATTATCAGAGTGGCCAGACAAAATACAGGACATCCAGTTAAATTTGATCTTGAGTTAAGTGACAAAATAATGCTTAGTATAAGCATGTTTCACACAATATTTTTATTTGCTAAGTCCAACAACCAGAATTTAATGAGAATACATGTTTCATGGAGTTGGACACCAAGTATGATTTATTTGTCCCTCCTGTGCCTCCCTCCCTGCTCTGCCAGCCGACAGACACAGTGTCAGGCACACAGGATGTGTCCAGCAGGTCAGTGGTCCCCAACAGGGCTGGTACTGCCCCCTAGTGGCAGCTGGAAATTGGAGGAGTCATTTTTTTTTCCAGTTTCATTTTTTTTTTCAAATTTATTAGAAGTATATAGCGATATAGGATACAGATGAGGGGGAAACATTGTCAAAACAGTAGCAATCAATGTGTATAAACTTTGTTATCCAGGGGTAATGCCAACGCCTAGATAAACTACTATGAGTTTCATCTTTGCAGTTTCCCCCAGAAGAACTCATGTGTTAAATGG
>PVKS010035652.1:0-19917 GCA_004027875.1 Aplodontia rufa | reverse complement strand
TAGAGATACCATTCAGCCCTCGAGTCTCTGAGCTTGGGAGACTTCATTAAGCATGTTTCTGTCCATCTCCATCCATTTGATTTCAAGAGTAATAGGGGGATAGCTCTCTAGGATACTTGGAGGTGTAGGGAGGGGGATGAGGGGGGGAGGGTATATGAAGAACTCACAGGAGTCTGGAGAATGGGAAGATGGGGGAACCATCCCAGAAGCCGATGTCATTCCTCCACGAGCTACCCATTTAACATGTGAGTTCTTCTGGGGGAAACTGCAACAGGTGAAACCCAAGGTGGTTTATCTATGCTTTGGCATGATCCCTGGATAACAAAGTTTATATACACTGATTGCTACTGTTTTGATAATGTTTCCCCCTCAACTGTATCTCTATATACTTATAATAATAATAATAAAAAAAAGGTGTGCCTCACTAATGTCAGAGGGACAGTGGGATGCTTAGGACCCTTGTCCCTCAGCCACCTCAGCAAGAGTGCAAGATAGAAAAGGATTCTCTCAAAAAAGTCTGGAGACATGGCTTTTGTTGAGTGCTGGAATCCCAATGAATCCATAGAAGACATACAATGTTTTTGAGAAAGTCATGTAAGCAAAAACACTGCCATCTTGGACTGAACGGAATGGAGATACTATAAACTAAGAGGCATGTGGACTCCCCAGTTTCCCCTGCAGGGAGTGAGACAATAAGGCTACGAAGCTGGGCCTGGAGCAGTGGCTCAGCGGTTACGGGTGCTTGCCTGGCATGCACAAGGACCCGAGTTTGAACCCCAGCACCACGTACACAGCAAAGTGTCAGAGCAACAAAAGCCACATGAAAAACTAGTCGATCCTCTCTCTAAAAAAAAAAAAAAAAAAAAGACCACCAAGCTGTATATGTGTGCTATCTGGTATAAAAACGGGGTGACTGTCAGCTGATGGAACCAAAACCTCAGAGGACAAAGCCAGGAGCCATACAGAATTATTCCTAGGACTCCTCTGTTCCTCCCTCTGTACTCATCCTATGAGTCCACAACTGCATGTTGATAACTGGCTTCTCTAGTTTTCAAAATTGATAGAGCCAGGCGAACTCCACCCACAAAGTGAGCTTCCTGATTTAGATGATCAAATTCTGGACTCTGAATAGATACTGCAGTGGGACAAGACATTTGGCCCATCGGAAGGAGCCACATGTGGGAAGAACATGTGGAAGGGAGTAAATCATTGGGAGTCAGAGAGCAGACTATGGTGCACTGATTCTAAGATGTCCCACAGTGATCCCCACTTCTTGAATGCACACTCTAGTGTAATGCACTCCCTTGAGGTCAGCCTGGACAATAGCCTATGGTAAAGTGATGATACGTCACTTCTGGGATTCCATCACATAACACGGCAACGCCCATCTAGCAATGCCCAAGGCAGACTCCTGGCTGCCTTGGTATAGCAGGCAGCTATTCTGGGAAGGTCCACCGGGCAAGGAACTGAGAGGAGCCTCTGGCCAACAACTAGCTAGAGGCTGAGAGTAACACTCTACTAATGGCCAGCCAGAAACAGATCCTCAGTCTTAAAATGGCAGGGACTAAATTCTTCCAACAACCTTGAGAACTCAGAAGCAGATCCTTCAGGTCAATCCTAGTAGACCACACCCCTGGGTTTCTTGACTGCAGCCTCACGAGAGTGCCCAAGAGGCAGACCCAGCTAAGCCATGCCCAGATTCCTAATCCACAGAAACTAAGAAAATACATGTCTGTTTTAAGTTGCCAAGTTTGCTATGCATAAATTGTTAACCAATAAAGAATCTAAAGGCCTCTTTGCTCAAGGCCCTGTGGGAACTTCCAAAGGAGAAAAATGAGTACCTTAGCCTGCTGTTTATTATGCATATCAATCATTTATGCATTCAATACATGCTTACGAAGCACCAACCATGTGCAAGGCATTATTTTTATTTTTATTTTTTTAGGGAGAGACAGAGGGAGGCAGAGGGGATGGGAGAAAGAGAATCAATTTTATTTATTTTTTCATCTGGCCTTTGTTTCTCCAACACTTAGCTGTGTATGTGGTGCTGGGGCTTAAACCCAGGTCCTCACGCATGCCAGGCAAGAACTCCAAGCCCCAAGGCATTATTATTTTAGCGGCTGGATTACAGCCATGAGTAAGGAAGACAGTCTTTGCCATTGTAAAGTTGAAAGGGGAAGTAGTCAAAAGGCAAGTGAGCAAATAAGCCAACTGATAAAAGGTAATTTGTGACAAGCTGTTCAGTCAATAAACAAGATGGCATGATGGGATTGGTCTAGGAGAACGGATTCTATTTTAAATAGGTCAATGTCATTCACTGAAGAGGTGACATCTAAGCAAAAAAAAAAAAAAAAAAAAAAAATTCAAAGGTGAGAAGTAGCCAACCACACAAAGTTGGTAGGGCAGAGGGCACAGTAGGTGCAAGAGCTGGAGGCATGACCGAGAAACAAGATGGGGCACTGGAATTAGGCAGCATCAGTTAACTTGGCACCAGGAAGCCTGTGGGAGAGCCCAGTTTTATTCCTTGTGTATCAGGTAGTCATGGGAAGGCTCTAGGAAGGGGAGGGAGTGATGATCTGGTATTTAGAACAATTTGCTACCTTTCCTTCAGTCTTTTATTCACTTGTCTGAATCAGTGATGAATCATGGGATGGGAATAAACCGTGAGTTTCCTGGAAAAACCACCGCAAGCTCTTTGTATTTATTCCTGACTTGCTCCTAGTCCGATTTATTTTCTAACTTGGGCCTGAAGACTTCTCCTGCCTTCCCAGGTGTGGCTGTGTGCAGCCTCTCAATTGCTCAGGATGTTGGGTGCTGTGGGTATCCCACTGGGGGTCGTGCCTGAGGGAATCCCAACTGGTCCTTCTGGGAGTGGAGAAAAGTCCAGGGAGATGCAGCCATACCTGGCCAGCAGGTATACACACCACAACGTCACAGCATCTTCTCGCTAGACGCTGATAGTGCAGAGCACAGCCTCTCCCACCTTCTTCACACTTTGGTTTCCTGTGTTTATCTTTACAAAGAAACCAGTAAAAATTCAGCAAGCGGTTCGTGTGTGACACATGCACTTTTCTGCTGGACTCTACTGCCAACCAACAGTAAGAATGAAAGAATATGGGCTTTCTTAATGAAAATAAAGCTTCCCAAATTGTGCTTTCTATTCATGAACTTTTAAAATTCTCCCCAGCACAGCCCTCCCCTTCTCCACCTGCCATAATTTAGTTACATTGTTCATGTTTATGGATCTTCTGGGGTTTCTTTCTTTGATCATTCCTCATCAAATTGCCAGTAAGAGGGATACATACTGAGACCCCACAAGAATGCCTAGTGCACTTTGGCTCTAAGCCGTACAGTCTGCAGAAGCAGTGAAGCTCCTCTCCCTCCCCTGATGGTCCCCTCAGGCCCTCCACAAGTCCCCTTCCCAGACATTCCCCTGGATTTTCTAAAGAGGCTGTGCTGTTCTAGAATTCTCACAAAGAAATCAGCCTTCCTTTGCAATTTCACAAGCTCGATTTGCTCCATCATCATCCTCTGACACCTCAGATGGCTCATTCGTGAAGGCGCTATTGTCTGAGACGCTCTGGGTGCTGAAGTACAACAGGGACAGTGATAATAAATATCCTCTTTGTGTCAGTGAACTGGCCTGTCAGGACCTAACTCATTAATTTCATCTGATGCTCACATTTCCTCTTTCAAGCAAACTAGGAGGTTATTTGTTCCAGGTTTCTTTTAACTTACAGTAGAATAAACACAATGGTAGAGGTCAATTTCTGACCCCTGCATTCTCAAAAGTTCAAAAAAAAAAAAAAACAAAACTAGTTATGAATTGAGGTTTGGGGGGGTGTCACCACCCAAACCCATTACTTCCTGATGCTTGACCTGGATCTGCCAAGGCCTTACAGATGTAATCACACACTGCCCTTAGAGAAAACCCTTTTATACCAACAGGCATGTCTCAACCTTCTGTTGAGGTCATCTAGGGACTATTACACTAAGTTTTTGAAAAAAGAATGCACTCCATTTATTTGACCTATTTTTCAGGCATTGAGAAGTTAGTAAAAGATAGTATGCCTCCTTAGCATGATCCCTCTTTTCTCTTCTTTTGACTACTTTTAACTAATTTTAACTTACACTGTCAGCAATTACTCCCACATTTCCAATTTGCTATATTGCTATTTCTTGATTTAGCAACTCCACAGACATTATCCATTAAGGATCTAGCTTTCTTGTACCTCCTACCTCCCCTCTCCTATCCTATCCTAATACAGTTCTTTCAGCATTTTTAATTAAATCTGTAATCAGAGTTTATGGTAATGTGACTATGTAAATATTCTCTGCCAGTCCAATAATATACTATGATTACATTTCCTCTCTTTAAAGCTGTTCATTCCCAGGAGTCTCTAATCACATCTCCTTTTCTCTTACCCTATCTGCCATCTACATTTCATTAATCCTTTCCAAATTTGTATCACTTTTTCCTATCAGGTCCCTCTGGACTTCTTCTCTTGGCTTCTGGAGGCTTTTGTTCCTCCACTCCAGGCTGCACTGTGCTCTCTAGGCCAGTTCTACACTACTCGGTCTGTCTTTGTTCTTTCTATGGAGAACCTGTTTCCTGGATCCTATTTCCTGTTTTCTTGTTGTACTCTTTGTTTTGCTGGAGTATATCCTCAAGCAACTTTGAAATTAAGTAAAATGCATGAGAAGTCAATTTTCTAAATATTGTTATGTCTAAAAAAATCTACCCTTACAATCGGTTGTTCTGATTCTTGATCCTTTAAATGTGGCTACCTCCCCGCAATGGAAGTTTTTAGAATGCCTCTGCTTTAAGTTTGAACATTTCACAAGCATGTACCTTGATAAGAATCTTTTTCATTAATTTTGATAGGCACCCAGGGTCTCACTAAAACTGCATCTGGGTACTCCCAGGTATCTGTCAAAGAGGGAAAAATAAAACAAAACTTGATTTCACACAATGGCCTACACTAGCTTTATTCATAATGTCAAAAGTTGGAAACAATGCAGATGCCCTTTCACCAGCAAGTAGACAAAGACTATTCAACAATAAAGGAATAAACTACTGACTCATGGATGAATTGTAAATGCATTTTGTTGAGTAAATTAAGCCAAATCCATTTACACCACTACACATTCTACGATTCCATTTATGTGACACTCTGGAAAGGCAAAGCTTTGGACAGGAATACAGACTAGTTATTCCATGACTTGGAGTTGGCAAGGGTTGTTCATAAGGAGGACCATAAAGAAGTTTTCTTTTTTTTTGGGTGGGGGGAGAGGTAGCAGGGAGTGGAGCTCTTCTGTATGGAACTGTGGTGGTGATACCAAACACTATGCATGTCAGATCCACAGAACTCTGTAACAAAAAGAAATGAATTGTACTATTTATAAACATTTTAATATCAAGCAGGATGTGGAGGGAAAGATAGAAAGCAGACTATGGCAAATGACTATATTACAAATGAATCATACAACTACACTGAGGGCTTAGAGAAGAAAGGAGCTAACCTACACTTCTGTGGAAAACAGTGACTGAAGTCTGTGGCTGGGGAGAAGATGGCTGATTAGAGGAAGAGTGTATTTCCCAGCAGCTAAGTCCCAGAATTACAACACAGAAAGACGACATCTCAATGAGGTGGGTAACTAAGGGAACTCACTGAAACTTAATACTGAGCTGTTTAAAAAAAGAAAAAAATAATTTTTTTAAAAAAATTAAAAATCTATAGAAGTATAAAAATGCATAAGAAATAATACATTAGCAAAGCGCCAGCTCGGGTGCCCGCGGTAGTGAAGGGGATGGGCAGCGCAGGCAAAGGAGATGGTGCAGCTAGAGGATAAAGAAATCTAAAAGTAAAGAAGTGACTTGTAACCTGTGGATTAGAGAGGAGGGCTAATTTCAATAGAGACAGTGTTGATAGGGGAAGCAAATCAGTGAAAGCAAACCAAAAACAGCTCCCCTGGGAGGAATATCTGGACAGGGAGAGGGGCCTCTGGCTCCAAGCTAAGCGACAACAGCAGTGATCGCCACTGCCAGGGAAAGTGCACACTTGTGCTATAGGACACTGGCTGCTGCTACACTTCTACTGGGAGATATGAGATCAGATATTGCTGCAGCTGATAAAAAAAAAAAAAATCCCCAGAAGGGGCCTAAACCAGAGAGACTGAAAGAGGCACAAAGAAAACTTGGCCTGGACCATTCAGGCTCTGGATCCCAAGGGAGAAAATTCCCATTGTTTCTGGCACTACAGGGGATGCAGGGGAGCACCTGCACGCCAGGGCATATACCCTCTATCTCATATTCATTGTGCTGGAGGTGAAGCCTGTGGAGGTTCTGTCCCTACACCCTAAAAGTGGAGTTTACCAGAGATCCTAGAGACCCAGACATCCCCAGAAGGGGCACCTCCCTCGCATTAAAGGGTGTGGATCAGTTCTCCAACACCTACCCACAGAGTTACAAAATTTGGTCTAGACTAAACCCTAATTACTAGAATCTCCAGCTTAGAACTCTGCAACACACACACACACCACAGAAATATACTCTCGCCAGCACCCAAGTTGTGCTACCCCTCTGTACACCAGGAGACTAGAAGCTGAGATCTACTACAACCTCCAAGCCTCCAAGCCATAAAGGCTGGCACCTTAGTGAGGAATGCAAAGGCATTGGTTTAACAACCTCCAACCCTTGACTCAAGGGTTCCAAAGCCAAGAACAAATACCAGGACTGAAAATCCATCCCTGCCAAAAATTTTGACTGCTTCTGTAGAAATAAGCCCTTTCTCAGCAACATTTCTCTTTTTATTCTTTCCTAGTTTTTCTTTTCTTTGTACTACATTCTTTGGTATATTTTTTAAATTCTTTTTTAAAGTTTAGCCATTTTTGAATTTTTTTCTTCAAATATTTCATTGTATTGTATTACTTTTTCCATTACGTATGACTTTGTGTGTATGTGGGTGTATGTGTGTATGCATACACTGCAGAGATAGATTTGAAAAAATGTGTATATTCAAATAATGTTACTTTCACATTAACTGCTTCCTTCTATACCTGTTCATTATTTAGCCTCGATTTGTTTTAGGTGGGGTTCAATTATATGCAGGTTTAAACTGTTTTGGTATTTAGTTGCTGAGTTGCTCATACCTCAATATTTTGTCTCTCATAGCTCCCCTTAATCATTGTCTTCCCCCACTAACAAATTTTCCTGCTACTATGTCCTTTATTTATTACTTTATGTAAATCTTTTATTCCTTCTTTTGTACATATGACATCAGCTACCTACCTCCTGCCTCTCTTCTGATAACTTTTTAAGAATATTTCAGACTTTCTCTCACCTTCCCATCCTATTTTCTCATTAAGAAACTATAATCTGGGGCTGGAGCAGTGGCTCAGTGGTTTTGGCACTTGCCTCACATGCACAGGGACACGAGTTCAAATCCCAGCACCACATACACAGTGAAATGTTGGAGCAATGAAAGCCAAATTAAAAAACTAAATTTGATTCTCACTGTCCCTTTGTCTCTAAAAAAAAAAACTATAATCCCACTAAATAATAGAATTATGTAGCCTATGTAATTCATCCCCCATTCATGTGTTTTGATTATTAATACAGTAGATGACATGTAGACACCTGATGTTGAATGCCTGATGTAGTCCAGTTTTCCATTGCTGATACTTACGGTAAATGTTGACCCCAGTGTTACAGGTGTCAAAGTAGACACCAGATGTTTATCTCAAAACTACACATCTGTTGCTGACATAGGAGTTACTCTTGGCTCCCTCTACTTCTAAGACGGGCTGGAAAGTGATTGGGACACTTCAAGACCACAGAGTAGAGATCCTGCTGCTGAGAAAGACAACTCAGCCAAGCAACAGTGACTCTCACGCCCATATGATTTTACCCCACACCAACCTAAACATTATGTCACCTCACAGAACTGAGGAGACAAAAACCCAAAACCAAAAACCAGGCCCCAAAGGGGAAGAAGAACCAGAGGGGAACTTCAGGTTCCACCTCTCGACATCTACTCATACATGAAAAAGAGAGAAACCCAGGATAAAAAGAGAAATGCATATACAATGACATGTGTAAAAGAGGGAGGGGAACCCCTCTCCATTGATGTGCAAGTCCAGGACCTCTGAAAACATGAGGAAACAGGCAAACAAATCTCCCCACAAAATTCACAAGCCCTCAACAAAGGATCCTACACATACAGAAAAGGACGAATTTCCAGAGAGAGATTATTTTTTAAATGATTATTATTAAAATGTTCAATGAACTAAAAGAAGATCTAAGAAATGGATAAAGTCAGCAAATAAAGGAAAGGAAAGACCATGCCAATAAAGAAATAGAAATACCAGGGGCTGGAGCAGTGGCTCGGCGGTTACGGCGCATGCCTGGCATGTGCAAGTACACTATTTCAAACCCCAGCACCCACGTACACAACTAAGCGTCAGAGCAACGAAAGCCATGTGAAAAACTCAATAAAAATTGATTCTGTCTCTTGCACTCTCACTGTCCTTCTCTCTTTAAAAAAAAGGAAAAGAAAAGAAATACTGAAAAGAAAGCAAGCAGAATTCCTACAAATGGAAGATACAATGAACACCTTAACACTTTATCAGCAGACTACATTGCATAGAAAATAAAACTTCAGCCCTCAAAGACAGAACCTCGGGCCTTGAAAATAGGATATATGAATTTGGGTACACAGAATACAATAATAAAACATGATCAGAATATACAGGAACTCTAGGACAATACCAAGAGACAAAACCTGAGAATCACTGGGATAGAAGAGAACATGGAGATACAAGTTAAAGGCATTAAGAACATTTTCAATGACAGAGTCACAGGAAACTTCCCCCATATTAGAAAGGAGACTGACATCAGCATACAGGACGCCAAATAGACCTGAGCAAAAGAGAAGTTCTCCAAGACACATCAAAATCAAAATGCCTAATAGAATATAAGGAAAGAATATTAAATTCTGCAAGAGAGAAACATCAGGGCACATTTAGAGGAAAATCAATAAGGCTCACTTCTGGCTTCTCAGACACTAAAAACAAGCAGGATATGGAAGAGGATATTCCAAGCTCTAAAAGAAAACAACTGTGAACCAAGATTGCTGTAACCAGCAAAGCTTTCTTTCATAGTCACTGAGGAAATAAAAACTTTCCATGACAAGGATAAACTGAAAGAATACATGTAAACCAAGCCAGCATTAAAAAAATTCTCAATGATAAACTGCACACAGAGGAACCAAAAAGCAAATCCAACAGATGAAGATCATAGAAGATTAACCATCTAAGTGAGAATCAAGACAGAACAAAATGTAATAAAAAATCAAAATGGCAGTAAACCACAAACACAGATCCATAACACTGAATACAAATGGTCTCAACCCCCCAATTAAAAGACATAGATTAAGATTGATGAAAATTATATATACTTATGTACAATTATGCAGATTTTAAACATAAATTAACTTGACATTTTAAGAAACCAAAAGACACAGATTAGCAGAAAGAATTAAAAAAAAAGAGAGAGAGAAAGAGACTCATCTCATAGGACAAGACACTCACAGGCTGAAGGTAAAAGAACAGAAAAAAGGTATTCCATGCAAACAGTTTATAAACAAGCTGAAGTAGCTATTTTCATCTCTGACAAACTTGACTTCAAGCAAAAATTAATGAAGAGACAAAGACATTATATCCTTGTAAAAGGAAAAATCCAACAATAAGATATAATGATAATAAATATTTATGCCCCAAATGTCAACACACCCAAATTACAATTAAAAAATACTCCTTGAAGCCAGGTACAGTGTCGCATGCCTGTAATACCAGGGGCTCAGGAGTCTGAAGCAGGATTTCAAGTTCAAAGCCAGCCTCAGCAACTTAGTGAGGCCCTAAGCAACTTAGTGAAACCCTTGTCTCAAAAATAAAAAAAAAAAAAGGGCTGGGGATATGGCTCAGTGGTTAAGCGCACCTGGGTTCAATCCTTGGTACCAAACAAAAACAAACAAACAAACAAAACCTACTCCTTGACGTTAAATCCTAAATAGAGCCCCAATACAATACTTGGTGACTTCAAGTCACCCTTGTCACTCACAGATAGGTCATCACAGTATAAAATCAATAAATATATATCCAACATGAATAATACCATAAACCAAATGGACCTAACAGACATCAAACATCTAAATATTTCATCCCCAAACAGCTCAATTTGCCTTCTTCTCAGCTGTTAATGAAACCTTTTCTCTAAAATAGACTATATTCTAGGTAACAATGTAAGTCTTAGAAAACACAGCACCCTTCCCCATAACGGATTGAAATTACAAATTAACCGCAAGAAAAACAATAGAAATCATATAAATAGATGGAGATTGAGCAACATTCTCTTAAATGAAGAATGGAACAGAGAAGAAATCAGGAAATGTGTAGAAACAAATCAGAACACTAGTAATACAACATACCAGAATCTTTGGGACAGTATGAAAGCAGTACTAGGAAGAAAACATATAGCAGTGAGTGCCAACATTAAAAAAAAAAATAGAGATTCCCAATAAATAAGCTTATGTTCCAGCTCAAGACCTTAGAAAAAGAACAAACTCCAAAATCAGTAGAAGACAGGCGATAATAAAGTTCAGAGCTGAAATTAATGAAATTGAGATTTTAAAAAATACACAGGAAAAATGCAACAAGGAGTTGGTTCTTCAAAAGGACAAATATGACTGATGAACCCTTAGCCAAACTAATCAAAAGAAAGAGAAGACCCAAACCAACAAAATTAGAGATAAAAAAAGGAAATATCTCCATAGACACTTCTGAAATCCAGAGGATCATTAGAAAATATTTTGGAAGTTTATATTCCAATAAACTGCAAAATCTAGACGACATTGACAAATTTCTAGACACATATGACCTGTCAAAATTGAACCAGGAAGATATAAAAAACCTAATATGAAGTAATGAAATTGAAACAGCAATTAAAAGCCTACCAACAAAGATCTCAGGACAGGATGGATTTTCAACTGAGTTCTACCAAACCTTTAAAGAAGAACCAGTCTTTCTCAAAACATTTCATGAAATTGAAACGGAGGGACCAACCACTCCCGAACACATTCTATGAAGCCAGTATAATCCTATACCAAAGCCAGACAGACATATCTAGGAAAAAACACTACAGACCAATCTCCTTGAAGAACACAATGCAAAACCTACTTAATGTTAGCAAACCACATTTAAAAACATATTAATAATAACATGACCAAGTGGGCTTCATCCCAGGGATGCAAGGTTGGTTCGACATATGCAAATCAATAAGAGAACCATATGATCTTCTCAATAGATGCAGAAAAGGCCTTTGATAAAATATAGCAACCATTCATGTTAAAAACACAAGAGAACCAGGGATAGAAGGAATTTATGTCAACATTATAAAGGCTATACGTGACAAACCCAAAGCCAACATCATACTGAATGGAAACTGAAAGCTTTTACTCTAAAATCAGGAACAAGACAAGGATGTCCACTCTTACCACTTCTAGTCATTATAGTTCTCAAAACTCTAGCCAGAGCAATCAAGGAAGAGAAGGAAATTAAAGGGATAGAAATATGAAAAGAAATCAAACTATAACTATTTGCTGATGACATGATCCTATCTAGAAGACCCAAAAAAATTCCCAGAAGACTCCTAGAGCTCATAAATGAATATACCAAAGTAGCAGGATACAAAAATCAATCCTCACAAATCAGTAGCTTTTCTATATGCCAACAACCATTCAGCTAAGAAAAAAATCAGGAAAACCATCCCTTCACCCCATTCCCCCCACCACACACACACACACACACAACCAAAAAACCAAAAACCCTGAGAATTAATCTAACCAGGGAGGTGAAAGATCTCTACAGTGATACTATAGAACTCTGAAGAAAAAAAAAAAAAATTGAAGAAGACCTCAGAAGATAGAAAGACCTCTCATGTTATTCAATAGGCAAATTTAATTTTCTTAAAATGGTCATGCTACCAAAAACAATATAAACAATAAACATTCAATGCAATCCCAATCAAAATGCCAATGACATTCTTCACAGAACTAGGAAAAAAGTCCTTAAATTCATTATACAAGACCCAGAATAGTCAAAGCAATTCTGAACAAAAAAAATGATGCAGCAGGCATCACAATACCTGATCTCAAATTATACTACAGCTACAGTAGCAAAAACAGCACAGTACTAGAATCAAAATAGACGTGAAGACAAATGGAATAAAAGACACAGAGAAAATCCCACACACTGACAGCCACCTGATACTTGACAAAAGTGCCAAAAATTTATGTTGGAGAAAAGACAGCCACACGGATATAAATAAACTTAAATAAATAAGGAAGAAGCAACTATCCTCCCTTACAAAATAAGTGCAATTAATAACTATCAGGAATGAGAGAAAGAAAGTCACCGTTTAGAACACTGTACTAAAAAGTAGTGGACAAAAGCTTACGCAGAAAGCTATTTGCATAGTACCAAAATATTCCTCCCCAATTTAGTAATCATAATAGGAAAAAACAGTAATTTTACAGTGAAAAGTCTTGTAGTTAGAACTTTAGCCAAATGATAAAGGTTAACATCTCCAGTAATTTACAGTGACATCACTCCCTAATATCAGGCATTGAGAGAGGGACACAGCCTTTGAAAAATCCTTCCAAGCAAAGCATAACTTCAGTCTAATGATGAGAAAGCATCAGAAAAGCCCAATTTGGGAAACTTTCTAAGAAACAACTTACAGTTGAACTAAAGAAAAGTTCAAAAGTGTCAGGTGGAGACATAACAACTAAACATGATATGGAGCCTGGGTTGGATTCTGAAGAGAAAAGTATGTTCATGGAAAGACTGGTAAAATAAGTTCCATATGTCAGTTAATAACACTGTATCGAAGATAGCTGTATCAAGGAATAATAGCCTATAGTTGTAGATGTTAACATAAGAAGTAGTTGGATAAAAGATACTCAAGAACTCAGCAGGAAAGCACTTATAGGCATATTCTGGAGGAAAATCTATTCCAGAGGGAAGTTAACTCTTCAAAAAAAGGTTATATTGGTTAAGTGTTCCATTTTTTATGGGTTTTAAGTTAAGGGTCAACATTATGTAAAACAATACCAACAGAAAAACCTGCCTTTCTTGTCTGAAGAACCAAAGAATAGTTCAGGATGACCACAGCCACTGGAAAGTGAGTGTGTGTATGTCAGGGGGGTGGCTACCCCCAGGAAAGAGAAGAGTCCAGAGTCCAAAGAAAGAATCCAAATTTTGTGTATAATGCAGCTCAAATCTAAGGCTAACCCCTGATCTATACATGCATGGAACAAACTCCAGAGGGTAAAGAAGTGAACTGAGATTGAACTGCTGACCCAGGAGTTAGCACTTTGAATCTTTACAAGTTAACTGTGTGCCCAAACAAAATAATTAATATTCTTTGAAGGAATATATAAAATCCAGAGCATCCATGGTATAATATTCAACACAACCAAGAAAAAGTTCCAAATTGCTCAACACATGAAAAACCATGAAAATGTGACAAATTCATAAGAAAAAGACTATTAAAACAGACTTACCCTGAGATGACCCAGATATCAGAACTTGAAAACAAGAATTTTTATGACAGTTATTCTAATTGTGCTTAGTGATGTTTAGAAAAATACACAGCAAATGAAGACAGAATCCCAACAGAGAAAAAGAAACTAAAAATGAAGCAAATAGAGGGCTGGAGAGGTGGCTCTGTGGTACAATGCTTGCCTGGCATGCACAAGAACCCAGGAAGGATCCCCAGCACCACATACACAACTAAGTGGAGGACAAAAAAATGAAAGAAATAAAAATTCTTTCTTTTAAAAAGATGAACCAAATAGAAGTTTTAAAAGAAAAAATATATATGTAATATAAAACAATTACCATATGGTCTTAAGAGTGAACAAAGATGCCAGAAGAAACAACTTAAAGATAGGTTAATTAAAGTTATTCAACTGGAAGAACATTGGAAAAAAGAGTTATTTTTAAAAAATGAACAGCATACCCACTAACATAATAATGATGTTAATAATGAAAAATAATAGTGCACAGATGTGGAGAAATTAGAACCCTTTTATAGGCCAGAATGTAAAACAGTGCAGCTGCTACAGAAAAATCACAGCAATTACTCAAAAGGTTGAACAACAATTCCATTCCTACCAAAACACCCTGAATTAAAAACAGGTGTTAAAAAACAATGATTGTTCATAGCAGCACTATGCACAGTGGCTGAAAGGAAGAAATGATCTAAGAATCCATCAGCTGATGGAACGAATAAGCAAAAGTATGGTATTATACAATGAAATATGATTCAGCCATATAAAATAATGAAGTATCAACTCATGCTACAACATGAATGAACCTCAAGAACATTGCATTGAGAGAGGCCAGACAGAAAAGGTCACATACTGTCTGATTGCATTTATATGAATTATTCAGAATAGGTAATTCCATAAAGCAGAAAGCAGATTAGTGGTTACCAGGGGTTGAGGGAAGAACAGGGAATGATTGCTTATGGGTACGGAGTTTCTTTTGGGGGCAGATTAATTTTGGATTAGAAATGAGGGCTGCACTAAACAGCAATCGAAGTAGTAAGTAATTTTAGCAAGGTTTGAGAATGTCAGTTAATATACAAAAACCAACTATTATTATGTAACAGCACCAAATAATTGAAAAATAAAGAACCTAATTCCATGGATACCTTCAAAACATAATTAGTAAATCACTTAACATGTACAAGACCTCTACATTGAAGGTAGCAATATTGCTAAGAATATTGCCAAGAAAAATTAAAGACTAAATGAAGATATACCATGTTCTTATGTTGTCACAGTATACCCTAGGTAATTTAGAAAAAGAAGAAATTTATTTCTCACGGTTCTGGAGGCTGGGAAATGTCATTTCAAGGTGCCTGCATCTGGCAAGGGCCTTCATGCTGCACTATCCCATGGCAGACAAGAGGGTGAGAGCGGGCTAGAGAGAAAAAGAAGGGGACCAAACTCACCCTTTGACAATGAATCCATTCCTGTGATAACAGGATTAATCCATTGGTGAGTGTGAAGCCCTCATGTCTGATCACCTCTCATTAGATCCCACCTCCCAAAATTGATGGGGATTAAGTTTCCAACACATGCTTTTGGGGGATCATATTCACACCAGAGCAGATTTAAAGACTCAGTATTACCAAAATGTCAGTTTTCCCTCAAATTATAGATTCAAAGTAATCCCGATTCCAATGACATTTCTTTTCTTTTACAGAAACTGGAACCTGTTTCTAAATTGGTAGAAGTACAAAGGACCTAAAATACTGAGAGCAATCTTGAGTAAGAAAGACAAACTGAAGGACATGGACAACTTGATTTGAGACCATTACAAAGCTATGGTAATCGTGACGGTTTGATTCTGACTTAAGGATCAACAAATCAACCACTGGAGCACAGAAAAATCTACATTTTTATGATAGCTTTTTACAAAGGTATCAAAGCAATTATCTGGGGAGACCTTTAAGACAAATAGTGCCACAATAAATGAATATTCATGTGAAAAAATAAGTCTAGCTTCCTATTTAACAATCTACATACAAGGAAATAATCCAAGGTGAACTGTGGACCTAAACATAGAAGCTAAAGTTATGAAGCTCTTAAAGGAAAACAAGAGAATAACTTTTTGGCCTGGGATGGAAAGTAGGTGAGGGGGAAAAGGTTTTTTAGGTCACAAAAAATAATCATCATAAAAGAAAAAAAAATCTCCTTTTTAAAAAATTTTATAGTGAACATGGATTATAATCATAAAAATTCAATTTTAATTTCCCTTAGCTAACCCATACTTTAGTTTGTTTAAAAAAAAAAGCCTAAAGTGAACTAATTTGATAGAAACCTCCAGGACACATTACTTATATAAAAATCTGGGAAATAGGAATTGGACTGTGCATTTACTCTGCCTCCATTTTGGTAAATATTTATTTACAGGCAGGAGATAACCTTATGCAAAGCATTAGACATTCTGTTGCAAATGTCTCTTAAATCTCTTTGAACGCTAAACCATTTTAGTACAAGCTTCTTCTTTTAGCTTGCCAAAAGGTTGCTCCTCAGTACAAATGGTTATGCTTTGCTTGAAACTGTAAGAACTTTTCCCTCCTCAACTTGGATTAAATGATATGAAATATTAACTATTTAACATCACAAGGTTCCAAATTTCATGATTTAATTAACTAGAGAATATTTCACACCTAAATCATATAAATCATTCTATGATAAAGATGCCCACAAATTATTTCATACTCTTCCACAGATTCACAGTGAGGTCTATGTCCCCACCACCACTTGAATCTGAGGGTGGGGGTGTGCTTGAATATGATGTTTTTGAGAGTCTGGGACCAGGCCTATAAACATGGGTAGCCTCTACTTACTGTCTTTTAGCACCCAGCTGCCATTCTGAGGAAACCCAAGAAGGAAGTGAAGAGGACCTGAGACCCCTAGCTAAACTCCTGGTCAACAGTCAGCACCAACTTACCAGACATGTGAGTGTGCCATGTTGGTGTTGAAAGGAAATTCTGACCCACTTGAGACACCCAGGTAATACAGAGGAGACAAGACATTCTTGCCAAGTCATTCTCCAGTTATAGATTGGTGAACAGAATAAATAATTGTCATTTTTGAAGCCACTTTTGGAGTGGTTTAATACACAGCAATAGAGACTGGACCATTCCCCAATGTTACATACCCCTCTTTATAAGCTGATTTGCTCAAAATGAAAGCCTGAATGCACTAACCCACTGCTTCAAAACTGTCAATCAAATCTGTATGACTCCAGAAGGCCAGGAGGTCAGAAACAAACAGAAACAGCCAGGCACCTGGAAACTCTTCACTGCTGCTTTATTGTGATGCACCCACAGTACAGAACCTCTCACACAGCCGTGAAAGGGCAAGGTTACATTGCTTTTGGGGAGCACCTTCATTTTTTGTTTCTATTACCACTATGAAAAAAGTAAACCATTTCCAAAGAAGAACATTTTAAATTCCAAGTGTTTAAGGTTCAGCTTGCATTTTGTCATGTTTGAAAAGAAGTAGCTGGAAGATTGTTTTGGAGATTTTTCACTTTGATGAGGATCAGAAGTCTTCTCTGGTTGGACCAGTCTATAATTTTCATATGCAACTTTTCATATCAAAAATGTTTCATTTTTACCTCTACCCATAAACGGATGCTGTTTTAAAAAAAAAATACACACACACTCACAACTAAGTTTAAAAACCAATCAAGAACCACGCGGCATTACTAACAGAGAAAATGAACTTTTGCTGCCCTCTCCTGCTAAAACAAAGAAGTACTAAAATACCAAAAGATTTATGAAGCTGAAGCAAAATCCTCAAACTAAAAGCAATGAACATGTCATTGTCATTATACTTCAGTCAAAAATCAGACCACAACCAGAAAATGTATTGGTAATATTTATATTTGAAAGTTCCCCACTGATACATGAGGTTCAGATTACAACTTATTTACAGTAAGTGATTTTTAAAATAAAAAAAAGTAAAGAAAAAGAGAGGGAAAGAGAGAGGGGCTGAGAAAGGAAAACAATAGGAGATTGGGGAGTGAGGGGAGAGAAGGAGGGGGGAAGGAAGGAAAAGAGGGAGAGAAGAAAAGGAAACCTATTTTCACAGACATCATAATATGGGATGTTCATTTCCAAGAGATACTACTGCTGCTATCGTGCACAAGAAGCAGCACAAATTAACATTCCGCTAGATCAAAGTTTACTCAACTTTCTCTCAAGATGCACAGTCCTTCTTTTAGATTTTCAAAATTAAATATAGAGGACTACAAAATGCATTGCCAATATACCTTTTACAAAAATCCTTTGTGGCTCATTCCTTAACTCCACTCAAGAGAAGCAGCTGAGCCAGAATACAAAAATAAAAATATTCATGTGCAAATAAAATACCACTGATCATGTCTGGTGCCACCTTTTTGCTACCGGTGACTTGTCACTTTGTGATAACATTGGTAACAGCATCAAAAGAGAGATCTCTTCATTTCCTGGGCAAGGTCAGTGCATCCAATTAAAGGGGGGGGGACAGGAACAACAACAACAAAACAAAACCCTGGAACACTTAAAAATGCCAGTAACATCTTAACATCCATACATCCCTTTCCCACCCCACCCCATCCCCACAAAAAAATAAAAAAGCTTTTAAAGCTCTAAATATACTTTTTTTTTCTTTCCATAGTGTGATTGAGCCTAGGGCTATACATTTCAGTATAGCAGGTGCAATTACAAGCAATTCCTGGCTCTGCATCCTGGAATGCCCCACGCATAGAAGGAGGTACAAAATCAATGAAATCCTTCCATTTAGGCAAAGAGCCCAAGATGAAGGAGCATAACCCTGCTTGTGAGTATCCAGCGGCATCGAGGGTATTATTTATTTTTTTTATTTTTTATTTTCTTTTATAAAAAAACAGATGTTAGGGAGAGCAAAATATAAAGAACTTGGAAAGGACAAAAACTAAACACTGAAGGCGAACAACTGGGGACACTTGTACAATAAGAAAAAGGAATGCATGCTTGATTCAAAGGAGATGGGTCGTTTTACTCACATAGTTGTTCTGGGCCCACAGCCTGAGGCCTCAGCATCATTCTGAACCACAGGGTTGTGTGTATATTTTTTTCTTCCAAGGACACTCTTAATCCTATCCCTGAAACCAATATGGTAGGGATAAGGTTGGAGTGATCATTACTAACTACAATATTTGCTATTTAAAAAATATATTTATATATAGTTCTGGAAACTATGAAGCAAACAAAATATAACACAAAGATGCATTTGTCACAATTAACTCAAATTGCAGCAACAGCAGAATTACGGGAAGGGACAGAGAGAGAGGGCTGCTGCAAATGCAGCAAGTAGGTCCTTAAGTATGTCACATAGTGCAACAGTCAGATTACCTCAGTTACTCCGTGTCACCGCACACAACATGACAAATGTCACATTGTCACTTTCAGTTAAAAGAAAAAAGAAAAAGACAGTGTTTCTTCTCAGAAGTTGCCCTTCAAATTTTCAACAGATAGCTCTAATTGCTTCTTTAAATGTATCTAAAACTTAGGCTTTATTCTTCTCATTTTGGAATGATCAATATACAAAATTGACATCAAGAATATCGGTGTCATTGTCACCTTAATTCTGAGGGCAAGGTAAGGTGTAAAAAGGGATCATGGACTTTCTCATTTCAAATGACTGCATTTCATTCCAATTGGCAGAGATTCTTCATAAACCTGTGATTTTAACACCTTCTATCTAAAAGGATGAATAAATGGCAAATAAAAGTTTACATATAGAAACTATAATGCAGAGTTAAAATTGAAGGGCTAAAATCAAAAGGGCTAAGGGAGATTTCTTATAAATTTATTATTTTACCATTAGTATTTGATCTTGCACCTTTTCTCCAGCACTGTTCAAGTAAGTTGTTTCATTTTTTACAGACTCTGCCAACATTACATTGAATCCCCATCAATGCTCTTTTAAAGCAAAATAAAATCTATTCATTCCATTAAACCATGTTGTTTTGATGATACATATGACTTTTTTTACTGCAGTTTCTTTTTAGGAATAACAATACCAAATTTTGCTTTTGATTCACTGTTTTTACAAAGTTACTTAGGTGACAATATCCATAATTAGCTGACTTTTATGTACACACAATGACCTGATAATTGGGAAACACTTCATAGGGGAGAATGGTCAGCAGCTTTTTTTTTTCCTTTTCCTTGGAAACAATAAAACTGTATATTTCTACTTTATATTTAAATGGAAGGAAGAAAATATACAAGCCCATATTTATATTGTA
>PVKS010035651.1:0-19925 GCA_004027875.1 Aplodontia rufa | reverse complement strand
TTCATAGCAGCACAATTTACTATTGCTAGGCTATGGAAACAACCCAGATGTCCCTCACTGGATGAATGGATCCAAAAACTGTGGTACATTTATACCATGGAATTTTACACAGCAATTAGAAACAACGATATTGCGGCCTTTGAAGGTAAATGGATGGCTATGGAAGAGATCATGCTGAGTAAAATCAGCTTAACCCAGAGAACCAAGTGTCGATTATCTCCACTCATCTGTGGAGGTGGGGACTAGACCCTGGCCAGTGAGAAAGTTGGTCTATTAGCATGTGTTAAATCCAGATAAGATGTAATGTTATACAACCTAATACTTTTTTAGAGATATTGTGGGAAGGGGAAGGGCAGGATAAGGGAGGGCAATTGGGGGGGCACTCCTGGGGGTAATTGCAATATCCAGAATGTATATATACATTTTATATTATTTTGTTAAAATCTTGTATGGTTGTTCAAAAAAAAAGTGTTGAGCTTTATTTTGATATGTGATAATTTATACTTGAAATTGGTTGGATCCTTTTGCAGTTTATTTTAAGCTTTGCTAGGACAGATTCAATGTAACTCTTTAATAGTTACTACAAACTTAACGATTGGGAAAATGATGGACTCTGATGCCAACTGTATTTCTACCCTGGCTGGCGAGACCATAAACTCTTCACATCTGCATGGGCTCCAGAAATTTCAGTCCATTATGTTTCTATCTTCAGTCTGCATTAACGTCCTCTCATGCTTGTGTAGATGACTCAAGGAGACCCTCTAAAGATCTCAAAGTTCATTTACATTCTTTCTGTTCAGTCCTTTCTCTTGGGCTCTGACTCAGAAATGATAAGCTATTTTGGTTTCCCCAAATTCCATCTCTCTTTTCAACTAAATGATCTTGCAAAGCTGTTTGGGATTCTCCTTTCAATGTTGTGACTTGAAAATTGCTTTCAGGCATCAAGCTGAAGCAATCACAAACATCACCTAATTTGTCAAGCTGGACTTGAGAATCAGTGCACTTTGCCTTGTTCAACGTCTGAAAACCAGGCTTTATATATTTTGCTATTTTTCTATTAGTATAACATAGCACCATATATCTGATCCGTATGTATCAATTAGACAAAAGTATTTGAAAACAGAATTATACAGACATTTGAATGATTCACAAGATTGAAGCTTTTTTTTTCCAGGTATTTCTCCAAATACATACCACTACTGTGGGCAATTTAAAAGGAAAAGATCAAGGTTTCCCACTAATTTTCTTTTAAATCTTCCATATACCATTTCCTTGCAATCTCTACTTATAAAGAGCATTGCCTTATAGTAGAACATCAGCTTCCTCATCTGGCATCTGATGTGATTACGTCTGCCATCCTACTAGGCATTTTGTATGAAGTGAAGCTTTCTGTACATTGCCACCTGCCACTTATGCTTGTGATTCACAATTGCCCCTTGACAACCTGTGAGAAAGACGTTTCTTAAAAGTTTAATTTCAACTTGCCCCATGCCCTTTTCTTTTCCATGATACTTTCACCAAAACAGTTTTTGTGAAAATTATTTCTACTTAAAATTAAAAAATCTATGCTTGTCTTTATATAAAAATGTGTTGTCATATATTAAAACAAAAATCTTTACTCTGGTTATTTGTTTTAGCCAGAAAAAAGTAGAAGAAAGAAAGAAAAACTAAAGAAAACAGAAGGATGACAGAGTCAATTGTCCAATCGCTCTGTAACCCATTAGCACCCAGATCTATTCAGGACAGGTGGCCTTATCCTTTACGTAGATAAACAGAGGCCTACCTGTCACTTCCTGTGTCTTCTGTTTAAGGTGATTCATAAACTCTAATCAGACATGTTCCCACAAATGACTATTTTCAACTAGACTTGTACAGATAGATGACATCATTATTTGATGAACTTATGTTAAGAATAAGTACAAAATTTCTGATATATTAAGTTATTTCATTGTTTTCTTTTAATTTTTATCCAAACTATCTGTACCATTCTTAGGTATGAATATAAGACTATTAGTATTTAATATATATTTGATTAGAAGAGAATCCAAAGGTTCATGTCCTTCATCATTTCATACATATTCTAGCTCAATTTAGGACCCATATTTGCTCATGTTTGAAGACAAAGACATGATCAAAGAATTAACAACCCCCCTGAAGGGAGTTCAAGGAGCTATTTTATCCCATTCTGTGTGTTCAGTGCCTGGACCACTGCTGGCTCGTACTGTGGGATTGTTTTGGTTACATGATACTTTAGGGTTTCACAAGACTGACTATGGTTTGGAACCTTATATTACATTGCTGCAGGAGACTGCTTCCTGCACTGCAGAATGTGAGTAGGATCCCTGGCCTCTACTTAGAACCTCCGTACATCCAACACTAAAAATGAAAATATCTCCAGGTATTGTCAAATGTCTCTTGTGGGGAAACAATGGTCTCGATTAACTACTGGTATTCTAAATATACTTATTAACTTGCACTCTTATATCCTGTTCATGTCAAATATTACAGTATGTAGAGTCTATAAAGTATACAGAACAGTGATGTTGTAATTAATATGATGGATTTTATAGGATCATAGGCTTTTACAGCTCTTAAAGGGGGTTGATATTTGGAACAAGTGAGAAATTCTTTAAACTACCTCTCTATAATATAGGCCACAACAAAACAGTGAAGAAAAAACAAAAATAAAAGATGGAAGCAGGAAGTAAAATCAAAACAGCACAGGAAAATATTAAAAATCTCCCTTCATTTTAAATAAGTGAAGTGAATCATTATTGACGCTTGTTACTCAGTATTTCAGCTGTTAAAAGAAAAGGTTTAGACTCCAAATGTGCTAATTCACAATATGGTACTCTTTTACCACAGCACGGCTCCCCACAACTCCCTGTCCTATACAATTTATAGCAACAAGAATAACAAAAAAGACTCATTACCAAAGGTGTACTGCATTACAGGTAATTCATCATGTAATTTACACTTATTTTAATTTCCACAGGAATGCTAAGAGAAAAAACAATTATCATCTTTACTTTATAAATTAAGATATGAAATAAATGATCAATGTCATAAATCTAGTAAATGTATGTATTAACATTTTAAAGTCCTAAGAAGAACTACATATCACTATGTTCTGTGGCATAAACATTGCCATATTTGCCTTAATACATGTTTTCACTTCCTGATCACCTTTAGTCTCAAATATACAACGTGCCTTCATCAGAGGATACCCTTATTTATTTATTTCAGAGAAATTGTGCTCCCATTAGTAAGTCACATAGTATTGTGCTTTCTTATTTCTTGAAGACTCTCCTTATAGGAAACAACAGAGAATTAAAATTAGTACAAAGCACTTTTCTTAAGAGAATTTTATCGAACCCATAGATTCATGTTTCCAAGCACAGAAATGAACCTCAGAGTTGCACAAAGTGTCCGCAAGTCTAACAAGAGCTATTACTATTTCATAAAACAGTGATCCGCATTGTACTTTTTTAGAGAGAGTGAGTGTGTGTGTGTGTGTGTGTGAGAGAGAGAGAGAGAGAGAGAGAGAGAGAAAGGAAGGAAGGGAAAGAGAGAAAGAGAGTCATTTTTTAATCTGGTTTTTCCTTTTCCTTTATTTATTTGTGTATGCAGGAGAGTGCTAGGGATTGAACCTGGGAACTTGCATATGCCAGGCAAGCACTTTACCACTGAGTCACCTCTCTGACCTCACATTGCATTTTCCTTGACTCAAAAAAATAACAAATAAGTCTTGCAAAAGTCATCTTATTGAATCCACCCAACATAGAGTAATGCTGAAATAACTTTCTTGGGTATATCATTTCAGATTCATTTAAAACTCAAAACAGGCCATGGCGGGGTCAGTTTAGTCAGGAAGCAATAACTCCTCTGGTCGTGGGAGGCTTGATGGTGAATCAAAGAGTGATGCAGGAGGTAATTCTCCAAATCATTCCTCTGAATATTAAAAATGTGGTCTTGGGCCTAGCCATAAAAGTTAGTAAAGATGGCATTCCGATACTTTGTGTTGGTAGTGACTCTCTTCAAGCAATAAAAGCTTGAAGCCGCCTATCATGTTCCACCTATCAATCTCATGAATAATTCAATTATATAAAACCTGTTCATATATCAATACATAGGCTTATTTTTCTTTTTTGTTTTGATTTGTTTTGTGTTTGTTTGTTTGTTTGCATTTTCACAGACACCAAAAAGGTTGTACTAAAAATTCTAGAATTTCACCTAAAATTTATTTACATGAACTACATTAAAACTGCTATTATGAGGGGGCTGGAGCTGTGGCTCCACAGTTACGGCGCTTGCCCGGCATGCACAAGTACACAGGTTCAAACCCCTGCACCCAGGTACATAACTGTCTGAGCAACGAAGGCCATGTGAAAAACTCAATAAAAATTGATTCTGTCTCTTTCTCTCTCTTTCACTGTCCTTCTCTCTTTAAAGAAACACAACTGCTATTATGATATTAATAATTGCCCATAATATAAGTAGGAAAAGTGCTGAAGAAAATCAGATAGAAGCAACCATACCTGGCTATAGCAAGTGTTTGGACCCTAGATGCCAATGCCAGAATCCCAAGGGCAGAATATGTGCTACAGAATTCAGTTTTCATATTCCTATCCACCTGCAGGCTTTCAGCTCATCTAATTCTTGAAAGAGTCAATGGTTAAAAATGTCTTTCTCAACATTTATTTCTTGATCTTGAACAGGATGCACAGAATTTCATTGTGCTGTCTGCAGAATACACTGCATACATGCAATGAGGAGGAAGACAGATGTCTGTGATCTCCTGCATAGCACTTCATTCTGAAATCACGTGTTCGACGTGTTTTCCTCTTAGCTTCCTACCAAAATACAGGGACAAACATATATTTCTTTGTCGCAAATGAACTGGATCTTAGAGTCCTTTGCAACTCTTGAATTTTATGAATTTCTGATCTTTGCTATCTCTGTTCTTCCAAAACATAAAAAATGCCTTTATATGAATGGAATTGTAACCATTGCCTAGAAGCAAAGAAAGTTAAATATGCAGAGATAATAACATATACACACGTTATTATACATAGCAATCATGGAGTCAAAAAGATAGTTTTCAGGTAAAGCCAGAAACCAACCATACTCAAGGTATTTTTTCTGTTTTGGGTTCTTTTTTTTTTTTCCTTCAATTTCTCTCATGACTATTGACTAAGGAAAACTTCCTGCTTCCTCTGTACTAAACTGCATCAGAAACAGCACATCCTGTCCAAATGCAATGACAAACATTATAATTACTTCAGATGCTATAATATAATAAAAGGAAAAAGGAAAAAAAACCTTTTGATTTTTATCATCATATTCTGCTTGTTATAACAAGAAAATCCCATTTCTTCACACATTTAGCAAACAACCCTTGCTGGAATATTTCCAGGGAAAGGAGTTGTTTCCTTCTCTCTTGTCATCATCTCAGTGCTAAATAAGGCACAGATTTCTCTTCTCCAAGGGTATAATCTGATGTTGCTTTATTTAGAAACCAGGACAAATTTAAACCCAATATTTACTTCCTGGATATTAATGACAGCTTATGAAAATTGCTTGTACAAAAATTAAACTTTCTCTCCCCCACTGGTATTGCAGATACGACAAAATAGTGCTGGCTTAATAAAGTGGGTTCTGTCCTTAACAAAAAGAAAACCATTTCAGGAAACTAAATTTTTTTTCCTAGTAAAACCACCCTGAACACCTAAAAGGTTTCCCATCACTCAGCACTGTAGAGATGATTAGATATTTGGCACTTTGGGGCTCCTCTATTACCCAGACAGGGTAATTGGAAAAACCAGATTTTTTTCCTTATTGAAAGCACATCAAATATAAATTTAATAAAACATTTTAATGTGTTTAAACTGTAAAAATCAACTCTGACAAGTGCCTTTCTTAATCTGAATATTTTAATAGTAAAGAAACATCCAAGGAATATTAAATAATATAGCCCAGAAACTATCTGAGGAGATGCTGTCAATGTCCCTCAAAGGTAAAGATGTCCTAGGCATGAGGTGTGTTTCAAAATGACAGATTAGACTAATATCCATTTTAAGGTAGACTGTATTATACTTTGGGGGGAAAAATACATTTTACCCTTAGGAGAAAACAATATAGCTTTTCTTGTTTGAAAAATATCACAGTTTTTTTTTTCCCAGAGTATCAGTGGAAAGGGCCATGTTTTAAATATAATTCTCCTTTGATTTGTACAAGACTTGCCAGTTCTTCTTTCTTTGTACCTCTGAATTCATTTGCTCTTATCCATTCTGACTACAGCTGTTTTTGTTCAGGAGCTCATCGTCTTTTTCTTGAATTACTGCAATAACTCATCTGTCTCTACTCCCTCCTTCCTGTCCACCCTCCATCTCACAGAGCTCCTATACCCTTTAGGCTTCTATCTAATTTCAACACAACTTGCTGGGCACTTTTCCTAAAGTACACATCTGTTCAAAATTCATAATGTTTCTTTACATTTGTAATACTCACTGGGGAACACAGGGAACTTTGTGAGCTTCCCCAGCCTCACTCCCAAACTGTTTCTTTGCTATTCTGTTCTGTCATTATCTCACTTCAACCAACCAGTCTCTTCAAAAGCAACCTGATATATGCTGCTTTCATTTGCTCGGAATGATTCTCTCTATCCCTTTCACTTCCATGATAAGAATCATTCAGGTCAACTTCTCCAAAATCATCTCTCTCCCTCTCTTACAGGTATACATTAGTTTTATCACAAATTACATAAATCATGACCTAATGAGTTAATAATTGGGAACATGATATTTTGGGTATTAAATGTAGAATAGAAATAGAGTCTGCACAACATGAGTCTTTTTCTTTTTTTAAAAGAGAACAGGAGAGAGAAAAAAGAGAATCAATTTTATTTATTTTTTTCATCTGGCCTTTGTTTTTCCCTACACTTAGTTGTATAGATGGTGCTGGGGTTTGAACCCAGGTCCTCTCACATGCCAGGCAGGTACTCTAACTGCTGAGCCACCACTACAGCCTCACTATATGTCTTTTGTGGCTGACTTTGATTTGACTTTGCATCTTTGGAGAAAAAAGGCCTCAGACTGTCACCTCCGGCTTTCCCTTTCTGAGGAATAGTCAGCTAAATAATGGCATCAAGATTATTTTGAGCAGTGTGTAGGACATTCTGATGAGCTGAAATCCCTCCACTGTGCTGGAAAATGGATCCTGAGTAGGGAAAGAAAATAGGAAGCTTCTAAGAATCCCTGCTCAGACCCTTATTCAGAATCATCTCAGATCAAGGACAGTTTGTGAAAAGACTCATAGCAGTGTCCTAGGCCTTTTGCAATGCTGCACTTAGGTACACTATTAAAACTATCTTAGCTTGAATAATTGCATCCGTAGGATGCAATGTGTACTTGGGGGCATTATCCACCTCAATCTGTCCTTCAGTAGTGTAAGAAATAACACTGAGTGGGGTACATTTGTCACAGGCATGTATAAGGCATCAGTTTTTGGTAGCCACAACTAGTGTTAAAATAAACTCTATTTTCTTAAGATAGAAAGCAGAGAGTAAACAAATTTTAAGAGAGAGAAAACACACACAATAAAATCAACCGAGCCATATAAAGAGTGAAATCCTATCATTTACTATAACACTGGATTTTTTTTCTTGCTATTTCTGTTTGTTTGTGTTCTTTTCCATATTTTGTCAAAGTATCCAGAATTCTGGGTAAAAAGAAATAGGATATGGACTGTGAAAGCAATGTTAAGAGATGCAACACTGAATGAGATAGCATAATTTACACTTCATATAAGAGGTGGAATAGAAACTCCCAAGCATGGCAAAATGTTGCTACAGAGCCATTCTGGTCTTTGTCTTGTTGAAATATAGGTGTTTCAACAGCCTTTATGGGAATTTCTTGGCTTGGATATTCTAGTCCTATGTGCATATTACACTTCCCCAAAATTTCATTTTCTTTTCTGAGTCAAGAGTCTGAGTTTGCTTTTTCTTTCTCTAGGTAAAGGAAGAGCTCTTACACAACAGCTACATTATGCAGACACCTCTGTAAACAATCAATATTACCTTTCAATGGGTTTTTCATTATGTTGGTTATTCTTATCTATTTTGGAATAGAAGTTATCAACATATTGCTAGGAAAGACCCAGATAATGCTTGAAGTTAGGTATTACAAATACACTTCTTTTTAAAAAAATGATCTGTAATAGATACTTTCCATAATTCAGTTTAAAAATTCTACATTAATCTGAATTAGTAAGATTTTTGTCATGTACTGTTGCTCTACTAAGTCAAAGGGTAGCTTTGGGTAGCATGTTATCTATACGTACAGAAATAGTTACACATTCTGGATTCAGTAGCACACACCTGTAATACCAGTGACTCAGAACTGAAGTAAAAGGTTCAAAAGTTCAACACAAGCTTCAGAAACTTGGTAAGATCCTCAGTAACTTAGGGAGACCCAACTTCAAAATAATAAAATTAAATGAAAAGAAAAAGCACTGGAGATGGAGCTCAGTGTTAACGTACCCCAGGATTCAATCCCAATATTAAAAAAAAAAAGCTTCCTACCATCACTGAATGCAAGCTGTGCCAAACACTGAGCTTACGCTTCATTTGTACTGCATAACTTAATCCTCTTTGCAACACTATGACCTCGATTCTATTATACCTTGATTTTATAAAGACTTAGTCATTTGAATAAGGCAGTGCTAGTATTCAAATGAAGTTCTGACTTCTGACTGGAGATATTAACTACTGCAGTCTACAGATCCAGAGTTTAAATGGAGAGAATTAGGAAGCATTTATATGTGGATGTGAGTTCTTCTAGCTCAGTAAATGTATACATAAAATATACCTGTCACTTAATCAGTATCTATAAAAAACATTCTGGAGAAAAGAATTGCAATGAGGCACAAGGAAAGTGTTGAAAATGATGGATATGTTCAATATTATGAATTTGGTGAAGGCTTCGTATGTTAAAATAACTAACCTGTATACTTTAAATATGTGCAGTTTATAGTATATCAAATTTACAACAGTATAGTTGTTTTCTGAACTTTTCTTCCAAATAGATAAACATTTCCCATTATAATATCCTTCTTACTACAATATTCGTCATCTGAAGAGTATTTGGTCCTGACAATATTGAACTTTATTTGAACATAGTACTCCAAAGAAACCAGCAATGATGTGAAATTCTCATCACCTTTTGTTTTCTGAAACACCCTGACCTACATACATACATTCTGCAAAGCAGCCATGCCAAAGGGCCACCCTGATCTTGCACATCATAGTAAAATACCATTCCCGTCATTCTTCATGATCCCTATAGCACTCGAATGACTTCCCTGTTCAACTGACTGCATAAAACCTGAGGTCCTTCTTTTTGTTTGAGACATTCTTCAGTAATGAACATTTTCCCTATTGCAATAGCCAGGATAAAATCATCTCCTTAAATGTCAAGTGCATTTCCTCTTTCTTGGTTCCCAGAGAAGTTCACAGTAGCTTAACTACACCGTGCACATTCCTAATATAACATCATGTCCAGACAGAGGCAGGAGCTGAACTTCCTTCAGATGGTAGTCATATTAGCGCTACAGTTAGTTGTCCATTGTTTACATATGTTCCTATCAATCTTTCTGTCTGAATTTCCAGACGCTAAAAAGAACAGATTTATTGTTTATGGGGATTAGTGTACTCTATTTCTTTTTTATCTCATTCCTCTTTTTCACAGTGCCTAGGTGATATAGTTAGGGGACATATGAGAACAGGATAAGAAAACCCTGTCTACCAAATGTTCTCTGTCTTACTCAGGATGAGGAAAAAGAAAAACTAAGTGGCTATGTAATAACTGGACCAATTTTTCTGCATTCATGTCTGTAGGTCATCTAGTGCAATTCTCAAGGAGGAAGCCTCAAACATGTTATTTTTAAGGAAAAAAGTACTGAAAAAGTAAGTTAAAGTTGGAAGTGATAACTGCTTATTTTTAGTCTTGCCTATTAAACTCCTCTAAGAAGCATCATTCAGGTCAGAACGGTCTCCAATGTCCTTTTTAGAAAGAATACACTGTATTTTTTTTCCAAAAAGTTACCTCTGTTCCTCCCTGGAACATTCTGTGTATAGTCTATCATTAATTTACTTTGAAACTTCTGTTCATTAATATGCCCAATGACATTGAATTTACTGCTCTGAGACAAGACTATTACAGTTATAAAAATATTATTTCTACTCAAATCATATTGTTTTCTCCTGATAAGTAATAGTTTTAGTCATCAGAGATAACTAGCAGTTGTAACAACTCTCTTAGTTCTTAGCAAGTACCTATTTCAATTATGCAACAAGCAGGTAAGACATGAGGCTGACCCTGTCTTGGAATTGAACTATCACTATGAACAAACCATGATCATCAGGTTGAATCCAAAATCAGAGACTGCTTATGAGGCCAATTTGTTGTAACAATACAAAATCAAGTAGGGAAGTATAAGTAATTCATAATCCCAGCAAAGAATGAGCAGTAATAGATGACACTCATTGAAGGGCAATGGCCTTTTTCATATGCTCTTAAGATAAGTAATTAAATGAGAAATAGTTAGGTGTGCATACTACAATCCAATGATTTGTCATTAACACAAATTATCATTAAATAGCTATCCAAGACACAGAATAAGAATAAAGAATATTTGCAAATGCTGTGGTTTTATTAAATAATATGAAATTACATATATCATTAAGCAGAAGTATAGCAGATTTATATTTAATATTAGATTATAACAATTTTAAATTAAATTTTAAAAAATCATACTAAATCTTCCTACATCCATGTAATTTGTTATTGCAAAGAACTGTAGAGTCCATTCTAGGAAATGAAAGATCTAACAATTTGGCCTTCATTCAATATCAATGTATGCAATCTACAAGTGATAAATATATATATGAATATATGCAAAAGAAAAAAGTATTTCTTTCCTGAGATAACACAAAGAAATAATAAAAAGTAATAACTGCCTATGTTAAAAATAAGGTCACTAAATTTTATTTCAAAGTAACAAAACCTTACATATGTCCTATGAACCTGAACTACATAAACAAACTCTGATTCTAGCTTTACAGATGTTTAAATACCTTGGAAATAGAATGTGTGAGTTTGATGATCATTTGACAGTTGCTGTTTTCATCACAGAAATTTGGTAATCTTGGTAATATTGCATTTTTTCCACAAATACTTGACCAGCCAACCTGTCTGAAGGCTAACTCATCCTTTACAGGCAAACATACACTTTCCTTTGCTCTATACTTCCCTCTTGCTGGATGTGGTGGAGCGCTACCAGTGGATGGGCAGGCTGAGGTAGGAGGATCACAGGTTTTAGGCCACCACAGCAACTTAGCAGAGGTCCCGTCTCAAAAATTAAAAAATGAAAGAAAATTGTGGGGAAACAGAAGTAGCCAGTGGTAAAATGATTCATAGTTCAATGTACCCCTCTTCCCAAAAATAAATGCTTCCATCTTTGAGTAGATCTTCGACACTTCAAAGAGCAGAAGTAAATTCTTCTACTTAGTATTCCATTTATGTTTCATTCATCTGTATAGAATGATATAGAATTATAAGCCCAGGTTCTAGAACCAAACTATCTGCATTTGAATCCTACCTTCATTACTTAATAATTACTGCTGTCAACTAATAATTATAATAGTAATTACAACAACATTAGAACTTACGTTCTCGCAACTGTATGAGCACCATCATTCTCAATAGCAAATAGGAAAGGAATTTCATTTACAAATAAGACCCAGAAGAACTAAATACTTGGCATGCGATACCTCAATTAGCAAGAAGCCCACAGAAATTTTGATTCAGGTTTATCTGACTTCAAACATGCTCCTTATCCAGGCTTTAATACAATTAAAGAAGTAGAGCTCATTATTGCTTGAATGACAAGACATATATATGTTGTCCTAAGTGCATGCAGAGGACAATGGTTGTATACAACTTAGTATGTTTAAAAAAAAGAAATAAGAATCTTGTATATTTCCTTTTTCAATGTAAACCAACTCCAAAGGTTCCATGTTAAATATTGAACTTTGACCTTTCATGTCAAGGATTGAATATATCTTTGAGTAAAATTATTTTCATTAATTATGCCTCTTGAAATTTTCCTGAGCCTTTTGTAAAACACATTAAAAATATCAGGACAGATATTAATTAGTTCTGGAGGTAAATTTTTTACTGAAAAATGCTGCTCTGTAGAACCATTCATTTGTATCTAAAACTCCACAGGGAGAAATTTATTCTCTCAGTCATCCCCTCAACTCTGAGTTCCATGACAATAATAGCGAATGCCAACTCTTGTAGCTTTTTTTGATGTTTCTCCAACTCTGAGTCTTAGAATGTTCTAGGAGAGACAGTCTGTGAGACTGGTTGATGATAGAGTCTGAATATCAGATTGGTGCTCCCAAGAGTGTTCAGCAAGGAAAACAGGAGACGAGGTCTCTGTCTACATTGTTACCTTAGGATTCTCTCCAAATCTGGTTTCTTTTCTTTTTTTCAATTTCTTTTTTTCTTAAAGAGAGAAGAACAGTGAGAAAGAGAGAGAGAGAGAGAGGGAAACAGAGGGAAAGAGAGAGAGAATCTTTTATTTAGTTTTTCACATGGCTTTTGGGCTTTAGTTGCTTTGACACTTAGTTGTATATGTGGGTGCTGGGGTTTGAACCCATGTACTTGTCCATGCCGGGCAAGCACCGTAACCGCTGAGTCACCACTCCAGCCCCCAAATCTGGTTTCTTACCAGTATTTCCCCTCCTCTTTCCTCTGTGTAGCAGAAGGATCTAAACCCTTTGCTTTGTACACTTTTTCTTGTGAAGACATGAGGGGGAAAGCTTCTTTTTGTTTATCTTCCCACATTCATAATTTGTCTTTTATATTCTGCACATCTTGGCACTGATTGTGAATCTATGATTTTTTAAACAACAAAAGACTGATTAACATGTAAAAAGAAGAACAGACACTAGGTATGCCGATCTTTCCATTACAAATATGTACTCAAGTTCTAAGTAAAGCAGCAGGGCAAGGTCTCACAGAAAGTAGAGGTCAGAGAAAATGAAAGCAGGGTTGGGGACGCTCTGCTTAGGTGACCAGTGGTGAGGCTGGGCAATCTGCAAGAGGGATTAGGGGAAAGGGGAGAAACAAATTTCATCTTCTTTCCCCTCATGCATTCAAATGGCACCTCACTGAGAAATGTAAAAAGAGAAGGTGTTTCGTGGGCACTGTTTGGATCTGTAGAAAACTATTAGCCTTAATCCTTACCCTAAGTTCTCCAAAGTCTGTTCATACTTGGAGAATTCACATATACAGGATTGTGACATAGGTCTGAATTCTTCACTGCATATAAAAAATGATTCAAGGTACTTTGATGGGATCTGCAGTAAGTATCCCAGGTAGTCTTAAAGACAGGTAAGCCTTTTTGAGGCACATATATATATATTTTTACATTTAATTGGATTTTTTAGTTTGATTCCCAGTGTTTGGGATAGTGATTCATGTTTCAATAACAAATATGGGAGACATATTTCTTGGCTGTATAGACCACCTCATGGGAAGAACAGGGAAATCCTGCCAGACCAACAGGAAGTTTTTCCATAAACCATACTATCTAAGATATTGTCCAGGTCAAGTAATTCTGAAGCAATAATACTAACCTGATCTGCAAGTAATTTTTCTTTATTATTCCACATATATAATATCTTTGCCATAAAATTGGCTCTTCTGAATTCTCTTTATCAAAATTTAATCATCAAACAAATGCTTCCAAGATTAAGCAAAATGATTAGAAAACGCAATAAAACACATAAATTCAAAAATTAGAAATGCTAATATCTGTAAATTGCTTGCATTTAAAGAGAACAAGAGAACATTTAGCTCAACTCATTTGTTTTCAATGTACATACACAGAATAAAGTTCCTAGATGTATTGAGTCCCTAGCCCTTAAATCAGTATTAATAATTTCCTCATGATAGTAATCGACTCTAAAACTTTCGAAAAGTGGCATTATAGCATGTTTATTATTTTTAGATTCTCCTAAATACTCAATCTTATTTGCATTAAAGTTGCCCTTGAGATAGAAAAGGCATTTTAATACAATATCAAGCAGCTAGGTACCTAGGCTAGCTTATTAATAATGGAGTCATTTTAATAAATCTTTGTTTGCATGTTTTGGATACATCAACTTGTTCATACTCTAGTAGCATAGAACATTGGAAGCAAAAAAAAAGAAGAAGAAATACAAATGCACTTTCTATATAATTACACAATATTTAAAGACCTTCTGAAATCTCTCTTTCAGATGATAACATTAGAAGAGCAGATTGTATAATGCAAATAATAATGAAGCAGCATGATAAGAATACTAAGTATTTGGGAGCAATATTGAAAATAATTTCCCATCAATACAAAAGTATGCAAAGGTTTATTATTAAAGAATGGGAGTTAGTGGCAAAATAGAGGAAGGAAGTACTCTGGTTTAGGGAATCACTTCACTTCTGGAATTCTGCATAACTCAAAATCCAGTTTCAGTTACAAATGACATGCTGTATTATTAAAGGTATCTAATAAATGATTACTCTAGATACACCTAGTATATTCACTGAAATGAGAAACTTAAATTTGGTAATCAGTTTATCATAATTACTACTGCCCCTCTTTACTTGGGTAAAACATATCTACTATTAATTTTAAATAGGGCAATATTTGAAAAATAAACATTATAAAATAATTATTAAATTAATTATTATGATAAATGATTCATTAGGAATTCTTACAGTGGTATCAGCAGTTATTTTTTCTGTCTTTTTAAATTTATTTTTATTAGTGCATTATAGTTTTACATAATGTTGGGATTAGTTGTCACATATTCTTAAATGCACATAATTCAGCAATACAATTTCTTCAATATTTCCCCCACATCCCTCTATCTCCCTCCTCCTATCCCCTGATCCCTTTCAGCAGTTATTTTTGAGAATTTTCTTAATAAACTAGTTATATATTTATTCTAAGATATAGTAAGTCACATTACAATACAAAATAGTCCACAATAATGAAAAAACTGTGGTGCAAAATATCTGTCCCTTTTTAGTTATGTTTCCATATCCAAATGAGTCATTTGCCAATATAAAATTATTTTTAACTGAGCTTGAAAAATATCAGTTGACAGGGGAGATGGAGGTGGGAGGTAAATGACATCATTAACAACTCTTCTGCTCAGATCTTATATTGGTAGCCCCATTTTCATTGACAAAAATCAATAAAGAATCTAATTTTGTCTAAATAAATCATGTGCTTTTGGTGATCATAAGAGATAAGTATTTCAGAGGTAAAGTTGACGAGGAAGATATTTTTTGGAAACAGTCTTGCATATCCCTGTTTTATCCAATATGCTGTATTGAGATACTGTCATGTTTTTTAAGAGAGAGGGAGGGAAACTGAGAGAGAGAGAGAGAGAGAATCAATTTTAGTTTCTCATCTGGTCTTCATTGTGCCACACTGAGTTGTGTGCATGATGCTGGGTTTGAACCTGGGTCCTGGCACATGCCAGGCAAGTGTGATACTGCTGAGCCACTGCTCCAGCCCCCCTGTCATTTGTTCTGATGCTCTAATTATACTAGATTTGAGCAATGTGAACTAGAGCAAGCTGGCTGCTGTATGCTTTTATGCTACGTCCCCATCATGTTTAGTATGTCTTTAATGTCTACCACATCATATTACAAGTTCATCTGGTGTTTTCCTCTCCTAGCCTTGGAATTAGCCTCTTCCTCAAAGGGACTTGATTCCATTTAGTTGAGGGTGTCATTCCGAGGAAAGGCTTGGGAACTCATTATGCTCCTTACTCTTCAACTTCAAGATGAAAATGAACAAATCTGCTCCATTCTGTCCCTTTGTAACCACCAAAATTTGTAATTAGAAATGAATTTTGAAGTTTTCAGGGTTTCAAAGATTTCTCAACCTACAAGGCAGAAGATAAGTCTGTCTTATATTCTCTCTTATGTTTAGCGCAATAACATGTAGATAGCAGAATGTGAATGAAATTAATGGATAAAAAGTATCCAAATTACTTTCTATAGATTTATGTAATTAATTTATCAATTTTTTCCAGAACGCATTTAATGGAGGAAAGTGGAAGAACTTAACAAACATGAAAGAGAGAGGAAGAGGCCAGGATATCATCTTCCTCTAACAGCTCTTCAGATCAGATCTGGTGTTCGTAGCTGCTTTCTGGTTTCCCTCATTTTGGAAATCAAGTCAATGATATTTCAACAGTGAATAAAGTATCATTAATAAACCTATTTTCTACATAAAACCAGGCTTTGCACTGCACTGCCTTCTCTTCTATCTGCAATTTTTATGACCTGTTGACCCTCATTGTGTAAAGTGCACATGCCTACAATAAACTCTACCCAGATTGAAAATCCTTGACTGAGAAAAATCACTTATGACACCAAAGCTGACAAGCAGCAAAAGCAAAAACAATGTGGTGGGCTAGCATCCGACTAAAAAGTCTCATCATAGTGAAGGAAAGGATTCACAGTATGGAAAGTCAGCATGCAGAGTGGGAGAAAATATTTGCAAACCATACTTCTAACAAAGGGTTAATGACAAACGCTATGTGGATCTCAAACAACCCTACAAGAAAAACAATCCAACTTAAAATCTGGCAAATGATCTGAATTGCTGCTTCTTAAAAGAAGACATTCACATGACCAGTGGGTATAAGGAAAAAAGTGCTCAAAAAATACTAATCAGTAGGAAAATGCAAATTAAAAACATCAAATATATCACCTGATACTTTTTAGAGTGACTTTTATCAAAAAAGTTGAAACAAATGAAGTGTTTGTGGTGATGTGGTAGAAAACATACATTAGAATAACTACTGTGGGGGCTGGAGCAGTGACTCAGAGGTTATAGTGCTTGCCTGGCATGCACAAGGACCCAAGGTCAAACTCCAGTACCACATACACAAGTAAGTGTTGGAACAATGAAAACTAGATGAAAAACTAAATAAAATTGATTGAAACAAAAGAATAGCTACTGTAGAAAAGAGTATGGAGATTTACAAAAATGAAAAATGAAAATAGAATTACCATATGATTCAGAAATTTCATTTTGGAATATATATCATAATGAAAAGAAATCAGTCCTGCTAAAAAATAAACTTGTATTCTCATGTTTATTGAAAGACTATTCACAAGAGTCAAAACATGGAATCAACCCAGTGTCCATCAACAGATGAACAGATAAGGAAATGTGGTACTCGTGCTCAGTAAACTACCACTCAGCCTTGAAACAAAGCCTGTCATTTACGACAATATCCTTGAACCTAAAATACATTATGTTAAAATAGGCAAAGAAAACACATACACCATGATCTTACTTACATGTGGAATCTAATAAATATGAATTCGTAGGGGCAGAGAAAAGAACGGTGGCTTCTGGCTGCTGGAGACAGAATGGGGAGACATTGGTATGGGGTGTAATTTTCAGTTAAACAGGAAGAATCAGTTGTAGGGATCTATTCCACAGCACGATGACTATAGTTAATAATAATGCACTGTATATTTAAAAATGCAATGAGAGTAGATTTGAATTTGTTTCATCATAAGAAATGTTAGTGAGATGATGAGTATGTTAGCTTAATAAAATCATTCCACAATATATACATAAATCAAAACACCACATTGTACCCCATAGATATGTACAAGAAAAATAAACAAATTATCTTCCTTATTATTACAATAATCTTTATTAATAGTTTTAGGAAATATAGAAAATATTAATAAAATTAATTAAAATACCTTTAATTCTTATACATTGTCTATTTTTGTTTTTATGTACATATATATATGTATAATACACTTTTCTACTGTATTTTTTTAGAAAACAGATTACCTCTCAAAATTATGAATAGAAGATATCTCTGAAATAGATGAGAGTGAAACTTATCAAGCATAAGCAAAATCATAATCATTATTTTTACAATTCACTCTGCCAGGCACTGGTTGTGAACATTTAATGTCTTTTTCATTTAATCCTTGCAACAACCCGATTCCAGTACTATCATCACCATCATCAACTTTATAATGATGGCAAGAATCTTTGGCTTCCAACCAAGCAACTGCCCAAGATCCCACTATTAATTAGAGGTAAAAGTCAAAGCCATCTCATGTGAACTATTCACGGAAAGGGATGGCCAGAGGAAGTTTTTGAGCCAGGCTAGCACCACAAGAGAAATTGATCAAGACCCAAAAGATGCCTAGAACACTTGAGATCTGTTTCCTCCCAGATTCCTCCAGGGAGAGCACAGTCAAAGCACATGTGAATTGTCCTCTGTGCTGCTGTTGACTGGCTATTATTCTGCCTGATTTAAAACCTCAAATCATAATAACATTTGTGCCCCATCCAGATACTGAGAGAAAAGGCTATCTTCGTTTGCCACTGAGCTTTTCTAAGAGTTGTAGCAGTATTCCTTGCCAACCCTGAGAGGTCGGTGCTCAGCATTAGTGCATTGGCAGGTGCAGCATTAGTGCATTCTCTGCAGTGAGGCAAATGGGCTTCCCACCCATTCCTAATTTTTACACAAAGAGGAAGTCAAGGTGGAAAATAGCCACATTCCATGTGTAAAGGTCCCCACAGGTCTACATGGGAACACAAAACCCTGCCAGGCACAAAGTCAGAACTCTACCGTGATAGGAGGTGAGGGTTCCAGATGTCAATGAAGTCTACACCGTGCCTGGGAAGGAACCTGGCTTAGGAACCTGAGTTGCTCAGGGCAGCAACAGACCTTAACAAATGGTAGAGTGGTTTGTCCCTATTGACTTTGCATCTTCAAGCTTTTCCTCCAGAAGGGAGGCTGAAAGTCAAAAGGCCTTCAAGAGGCCTGCTGCCTCTTCATAGCTTACTCATGAAGCTCAGTTCTTCCCTCTGGGCCTTACCCTGCCTATCATCCTCTATTCCTGCCACCCTGGAGGCTGGGAGAGAAGTGATTGCTAATAACAATGATAATGATAATAATGATCTTGGTTCCACACAATAGTCTCAACACAGCATGATGATTGCTCACAATGTAATAACCTGTCTAGTGTTGAATTCACAAAGAGTAAGACATTTTATTACTACACTGGATCAGAATTACACTTTTAAATACTTACCATCATTTCCAAAATGCTAAAGCCTTTATCATGATGCCCTCAGCTGCATACGCAGGCCAGCCCCAGTTCTCACATCCCCCACTAATCTCCCCATAATTGCAGATTTGAGGAGGAGATTCTATTTTAAAAAGGGGCAAAGTTTTTACTATAATTCAGGTATCAACATTTTATTTACCATCTGGTATGTCTTTTCTTATTTTCAAGTGAATAGAATGTAAAGGAGCAAAGAAACAATATGGCACAACAGGGGGAATTTGAATTCTCTAGGAGATAAAAAAGCAAATGGCTTTGTAAGTATATCTCTGATGTGTCATGCTCATCCACACATGCAGTCATATATACATTAAAGGAGCATCAGCTGGTCTTCCTCACCTTTACCCCCAAGGTAACACTCTGCACACAGCAGAGACTCATTCATTCACTTGTTCAAACACTGATTGAGCAACTCCTATGGGACACTCTATATGACATGAGATGACCACAGCACAGTACTCAAAAAATGCAAAGGCTGAGGTTTAATTAACAAGAAAAATGACAACCATCTAAGCAGACAGTATTTTGTAGAGTATGATATGGACATAGAGGAAGATAGGAACACCAGAGAGAGTAAAATGAGATGATAGAGAAAAAAAAGTTATAACTTTATTCCATTAAACATATTAAATTGTTGCTAAATTACGAAAGTATTTGAATTTAGAGAAAGAGATTATGTTCGATCAT